>BQKN01056196.1:0-18066 GCA_022839385.1 Asparagus kiusianus
GCGCTGAGATCGACAAAGCGAAATCAGGGCTCTTCTCAAGATTAAGACCAAGCCTAATCTCGAGGAAAGGACGTACGGGCTTCGGATCCTTCGAACGGCTTCTCCTTTGCTTGGAAGTTCGCCGGGATCTCGTTGACCTTCGCTGAAATTTCTTGCTCCTTCACTCTTCAATCCAGCAGCACCTCGTCCTCTTGATAAAATTCCAGATCCAGAAAATGGAGGCCTTTGGTTCATATTTATAGGCCTCAAAATGCGGTTATTTGGATAAGAACAAAGGATTTGGCTCTATCTTCAGTCAACAGCAGCCCAACCACGTTTGGGGATGATCTCCAGTCAGTTAAGAACCCCTGGAGCCGATAAACCCTGCAAAAAACCAATTTAAAACCGTCAAAACGCGTTTTAGAACTTTACTGTGTGACAGAATGATCTGACCCGCGCTCGCGCGGGTCGGAATAATCCGACCCGCGCTTGCGCGGGTCGGAATCATCCGACCCGCGCTCGCGCGGGTCGGATTGATCCGACCCGCGCATGCGCGGGTCGGATTGATCCGTCCCGCGCTTGCGCGGGTCGGATCATTCCGTCCTGCGCTTAGCGCGGGTTCGCTGACTTTTTTTTCTCTCTCTTTTTTTTTTGGTTTCTTTCTTCCGGGACTTGCTCTTTTCGCGTGTTTGGCCGATTTGTTGACTTGTATGCTTTGCCGCGAGACCGATCGTCGAACGCGCGTTGGTTAATATACGCGTGCTGATCGATGCGCGCGGGCTGGTTGACGTGCACGAGTTGGTTTGACGAATCTTCTTGACTCGCCTATTCATTGCTTCGAGTTTCGTGCGGGCTCTCATAGACAGTTTTAGACGCCTACAAGGTGTTGTTTGAATATCAAGATATATTGGGTGTCATAGAGAATGGAGTTGCTGATCTCGCAGATAACGCAAGTGAAGCCGAGAAGAAAGCCCACAGTGAGATCAAGAAGAAGGATTGAAATGCGTTATTTTACATCCATCAAGGAGTGCATGATTTAGTTTTTGAGAAGATCGACGGAGCAACTATAGCCAAGCAAGCGTGGGATATTTTGGAGATATCGTACCATGGAGTTGAGGAGGTGAAAAAAGTTAGGCTTCAAATATTGAGGCGTCAATTTAAAATTTTGACGATGGAACCCACTGAAAGTGTTGCAGATTACATGACTTGAGTACTTTCTTTGAAAAGTCAAATAAAAATAAACAGGGAGAATGTTGCAGATTTAGCAATTGTGGAGAATATATCGCGATCTCTTACAACAAAATTTGATTATATTGTGGTGACAATCGAAGGATTTGTCCAAGATAACAGTTGATGAGTTGATGTATACCTTACAAGTTCACGAGCAACGAATGAACGAGGCGGCGGTGGCTAAGGACGGGAGCGGAACGTACAGGAGTATCGGTGATGCGCTGAAGTCTGTGCCACGAGGCGGCGGTGGTGGCAGGACTGTAATTTATGTGAAGGCTGGGGTGTATGAGGAGAATGTGAGTATAACGACCGAGCAGAAGAACGTCATGTTGATGGGCGATGGAAATGGTAAAACGGTCATTGTGGGTCGTAGGAGCGTGGCAGCTGGGTGGACCACTTACCGGTCTGCTACTGTCGGTACGTGTGATTTCGTTGTGAAATTACTTTCATGTTTTCAATTTTGATTAGTGGTCCCCACCGGCCAAAAGGTGAAGACAAGGGTTAACTAGAAGCTAGAAGTGTTAGCTGCCGAGGTAAGCAGTAAGCTTTACAACTGTTTTTGAAAGATAAATTAATTTTGGAATCGAAATCACGCATGGGACCACAAAAAGATAATGTGCTCCTATTATATTTATTTATCATTGGTTGAAATCTCACAGAAATAAAAATGGCATGCGTCATCTAATCTCATAACTGGTCCTATTAACAAAGCAAAACGTTATATTTTTTTTAATATTAGATGCTAAACAATTAGGATTCATCGACTTTCAATTTTAGAACCACTAGTTTATTGTTAGTGTCACTAATTGTGCTACTAGTACGTACTATAAAATTAAGCTAAGACAATAGGGATCATTCTGAAACTTCTCAACTGTCTGATCACCCGTGATGGGCATTAGAATTAAACACTATTTTATCTATATCTATTTAGATTTTTCGTTTTTATTTTATATTGGAAGGGCGGATGAAATTTATGTCCAATTCAAAGCTTATCATACTTGATACTCCCGTGGTTTGCCTGCACTTTTCGTTTAAAAGGAATCAAAACTACTTGTATATCAAAAAGATAGTTATAAGTAGAAAAATAGATTCTCTTATGCATTCATATAGCATTTAACATAGACTTGGTTTATTTATTTTTGCCACCTTGGTATCTCCTCTATTTTTTTTGTTATTTTTCTCTAAGATCACATTAGATTCAGACGTTGTACTTACTCAAGGCCCAAAAAAACTGTCCAGCTGCAATGGGGTCGGGGTTCATCGCCAAGGGCCTAACAATCATCAACAACTACGGCTCATAAGCGCAGCAGGCCGTAGCCCTCCGTATTGGTGCCGATCTATCCGTAATCTACCAATGCTCCATCGAAGGCTACCAAGACACGCTCTACGCCCATTCCAACCGTCAATTCTATCGCGATAACGACATCTACGGTACGGTCGACTTCATATTCGGTAACATAGCTGCGGTCCTACAGAAGTGCTTCATCCACCCCATCAAGCCCAATAAAGGCCAGCAAATCGTAATAACGGCCCAAGGCCGAAATGACTCACTCCAAAACACCGGTCTATCATTCCACCGATGTAGAATAGTGGCCTCTTCTAACATGAGCCGTGGGCAAGCTTACCTTGGTAGGCCATGGCGTGATTACTCCAGGACAGTGTATATGGAGTCGTATTTAGATGGGTCGATAAACCCAGAGGGGTGGCTGCCATGGCCCGGGAGTTCTGGCCGGAACTCCACTGTGTATTATGGCGAGTATAGGAATAGAGGCGCAGGATCAGATATCTCAGGCCGGGTCAAATGGCCCGGGGTCCATTCGTCGCTTACTCATTCGGAGGCATCAAGTTTCACCGTCTGTCAGTTTATCTCTAGTGATGCATGGCTACCGGGCACCGATGTCCCTTATTATTGTGGGCTTTGATAGAACATGTAATTGCTTTTGCATTTTAATAAGGTTCGTGTTAGGAGAAATTTTTAAAACAGTCTTTTTTCAATTTTATTGGGCAAAATCGACCGTCTCACAAATTAATTAGCAAAACCGACCAAAAGGGTCGTTTTTGCAATTACGGAACTGCACGGGACTAGTAGTCCCGTGCAGTTCGCCTACCCCACTAACTCCGCTTTCTTTTCGTTCGTTCTTTCGTTCTGTCCTTCGTTCATTCTTCTCGTCGCCACTCTCCACCGAAGAATAAAAAACCTAGCCTCGTCGACCCCCGCCTCCGACCACCGCTATTTGCAGTCGCCGCCGACCCCTCCGCCGCTCTCGTGACCGATCCTTCGACCCCCGATGCTCTCGTGACTGAGCCTTCGACCCCCCCCTAAAACCCTAGCCTTCGACTTCGACTTCGACCCCCTGCCATTTCCAGTCGCCGCCTAACCCTAGCCCTCCGACCTCGTCGCGCCGCCGACACCATCGACCCCCACCGAACCCCCATCCTCAGGTGTGTTTTTCTTTTTAATTTTGCTGTTAATTTTTGAGAGGGATATTCATCAAATTTTGCTAGAATTGGGTGAATAATGTGATTTGGGAGTTAGGGTTTAGTTTAGCAATTATTTACATATGAGAGGGTTTAGCAATTATTTTTGAGAGGCATAGACTGGACAACACGTTACACACCAAAAAATGAGTCCATTTTGCATAGAAGAATTGAGGCAGCAAGATCATGTCAAATTACCGTATTCAACGACAACAAATGGTAGGTACAGGATTGTGACGGTATCTACACCGTTAAACTATTTGATGTTGATTGCACTTGCACATGTAACATACCACAACTCCAAAAAATACCCTGTGCACATGTGCTTGCGGCTTCTTCTAATCAGCCGGGAGGTGCAAGAATTCCCAGAAATTGGTATTGCTCGCCTTGGTATTCAACAACTCATTATCAAAAGACATATAGTGAGAGTTTTCATCCACCTGATGATAGTCGGTATTGGCCTAAATATAATGGACCACGTATAATTCCACCTCAGTATCGGAGACAAGCAGGTTGACCACGATCTGTGCGAATTAGAGGAACCATGGATCAAGGGCGAGAAGGAGTGGTCAAGAATAAAAAATGTAGTCTTTGCAAACAACCGGGACATACTCGACCTCGTTGTCCATCTAGACACAATAGATAGCAAGTAATTGGTAATTTATATCATTCTTTTATTTTTATATACTTTAATAAAGAAACTGAATTACTATATGATTGATTATTGACATGTGTATAATTGTATGTGCAGGTTTGTACACCATGGATCCTGGGTCGGTTAGTGATGAGGTCTTATATGACCAGGCTCAGCATTGTTCACATATTATATCCTGTACAGAGGTAATTCAGTTACTTTATAATTGCAATATTTGCATTTACATAATATTGCATTCTTATACTATCATTTGCTGTACAGAGAGGAGGGAGTGTCGTTATGGTTGATCATAGCCTCAGTCATAGCCGTTGGCGGTTAGAGGATGAGCGTATCATATCAGCTGTGGCACGGGCCGGCTTCTTGACTTGTTCAAAGCTTCATTGGATAAAGCTTGATTGGCCCCTACTGACCGCGTTGATGGATAGATGGAGACCTGAGACCAATATTTTCCACTTCCGGATGGGCGAGGCTACCATTACTCTACAAGATGTAGCCGTGATACTCGGTCTCCGTATAGATGGTCCGTGCATTACCGGCACTGATAGTGTTGTATGGCAGACAAGATGTGAGCAGTTATTAGGTGTAGCTCCACAGTCAATGCCTCTAGGAAATATTAAGTTGAAGTGGTTGAGAGAGACCTTCTCAGTACCGTTGCCTGTTGATGCCCCACAAATTTTGGTTGACCAACATGCACGTGCATACATTATGCACATGATTGGTACTATATTATTTCCAGATTCAAGTAAAGATAAAGTGCATGCGAGGTATGTGTATTTATAATATGAATCTGTATTTCATTGAATTAGCTTATTTTGATAAATTGGAATATTGTGAATATGCTAGGTGGTTACCACTCCTCGAGGACTTGGACGCATGTGGTACAAAATCGTGGGGTAGTGCCGTTTTAGCGTACTTATATAGAGAGATGTCAAAAGTGGAACTTATGCAAAACAGTGAGCTTAAAGGGTGTCTAAGCTTATTGCAAGTATGGGCATGGGAGAGACTTCATTTGAAGCCGAGACTATGCACGCATTTACAATTAGATGGACAAATTCCATTGGGATGCAGGTATTGTATTTTTTATGTAGCGAATATAACTGTAGTTATCATTGTGGTACTAAATGTATGACAAACATTTTTTTGTACATGGAATGTCGAAAAATGCTATGACGAGACCCCGGCTAGACAATTGGATTTCTACCGGAATGTGCTTGACCGCATGAAGATTTTTCAGGTAATTCTCACCGAAAAACATGCGCTTTTTCTTCTACATACTGAAAACCCAATTCTGATATGCAACTGTATTAAATTATTGTAGATGGAATGGGAGCCCTACACCCAATTTCTACCTCAGCTACCCCCAATATACACAGAATACCAAGTTGTATGGAGAGCTAGAGTTCCTCTTATATGTTTGGAGATAGTAGAAGCATGTACCGGACCGTGTGCTTCGACAATTTGGTCGTGCACAACATGTTCCGCAGTTTGTTGAAAAGATAGAGAGAAAGGCAAAGAAAGGAGGCCAACAAATAAAATGGATGATCGTGCATCAAGCTTTTATACATAGATGGAATGATAGGCATTTTTGTATTGTCAACCAAATTGAACCAACTCCTCGGGAATCAGATTATTACACTTGGTATTGGGGCATAACCCAAAGATGGATACTTCATTCGACCACAATACCGGTTGAGTCGCAAAGAGGATATGTGCCCCGGAGTATTGATGAGAGAGAATTAGTAAGTATTTTCATATTTTGATTTAAGTCCATTTTTATTGGTACTTTATGTGTTGAAAATTTTGCAGGTATCAGCAATAGATGACGTTCAAACTCTTGCAAATCGTGGCTTGGAATTGGCTCGAGCAGGTACGATAAAATTAAATCTCAAATTTACATTCTGTAATATCAAATTTAATATGAAATCTTGTTTTTAAACTATCTATCGCAGATAGAAATCCCGAAGCACATGAACATGTATCAATATATCAGGCTATAATGCAGAGGCTTCAACAAGCCTTACACCGAACTCACGAAGATCGTCATGATGGACGGGAGGTAACGCCATTCGTATATACACGACAACAGCGACAAAGTCGAGGACGACGCAGAAATGACGATGAAGCTAGACCTTCCCAACGTGTCGACGATGGAGCTGGACCGTCACAACCACAAACGCAACCGGATCACGAACTCGTCGAAGGGCGGTATGGAGGACGACGAAGATAAAGGAGGAGGAGGAGAGTTCTTGGATGTATGTAAACTACAAGTTATATACATTACAAAACTATTTAGGGATGTGATTTTTGGATTTGTAGTCGATAATATCGTGTGATATGTTTGATTTCTAAGTGGGTTTGTGGTGTTATTATGTTCGAGTTGTTAGTGGGAGTTTGTGGTGTGATGTGATTTGTTTGATTTGAAATGAGTATGTGGTGAAATCAGTATGTAATTTGTTAGTGGGAGTTTGTGTGGATGTATGCACAAGGACTACATGAAATGCAGTGGTGAAATGAGTATGTGACTTGTTAGAGGAAGTTTGTGTTGATGTATGCATAGGAACTACTTGAAATGCAGACAAAAAGTGCACAAAAATGTGCACAGCAAGTGCACGGGACTGCTAGTCCCGTGCACTTGGTATTCAGCAGCGGGTGCCCTCTCTGCTTAAAAGTCGGGACTAGCCCGACTTTTAAGCAGAGAGGGTAGCTGTTGCTGAACACCAAGTGCACGGGACTAGCAGTCCCGTGCACTTCGTTTGCCAACGAAATGCACGAGACTACTAGTCTCGTGCACTTCGTAAAAGACCATCCGTTACAAAACTGACCCTTTTCTTCTGAAAAGGGTCGGTTTTGCTAATATTTTTCAGTTTAGGTCGATTTTACATATTAAATTTTAAAAATGGTTGGTTTTAAAAATTTCTCCTTCGTGTTATTATATGGATGCCGACTATATTTGTGCGTACGTATGGGCCCATGGGCTGTGACATATATAAAATTGTTTTAATCCTTATGTGAGTTTCAGTAATAGAGAAAAATTAGCTCTGCCGTGAAGGTAGGACTTACCTCTATCATAACAGTAGAGATAATTATACTATTTTATAAGATTCATCAGGACTGGTAATTCAATTGTTCTCGTTTTAGCAGATAAATTTTTTGATTTAAAAAAAAAAAAACTTTGACAATGAGGGGTTGTGTAGTGAACGCATATCTATGATGACAACAATGCTAAGCCGCACACCTTTTACGTTTCTCTATAGATTGATTATTGAACATTGTAAGTAATTTAAACCAAACTTTTTACTAACCCTCATTATTTTTAAATAGGTCCGTTTTCAAACTTCCTCTTAAACTCAAAGAATCATGCTCTCATGTTTTCAAGTAACTTTGTGAATGTAGTTTCTAATTTTGGAGCTAACAAAGGCAAGTGAGAAATGAGAGAGGGGAAGTTATTAGCCTTAAAGGTAACTATCCAACCATGGCTTACTGCTAACCTAATGATTATATATATGTGTATCTATATCGTATTCTCTTTAAAAGTACGAATTGGGGAAAATCTTTTCTAATGTTACCCTTAACTTTTTTTTAATTGTTATCCTAATCTATTCTAATTTTCCTATCTTCTTTGAATTTATAATTAAATGATTTATCCTATTCATAATGAGACTTAATATGTTATTGGATAAATGAGATATGTTTGATATAATTTAAATATTTTACTTATTTCAGTTTGCAGATAAATCTAAAAAATATATGCAAGCCAGCACCTAAATGTTTTTGGACCTTGTAAAAAATATTCTCCAAGTTTTTTAAATTGCAAAAACACCCCTACAAATTCAAAATTTTATGAAAACATCTTAAAAATTATAAATTTTACTTATTTCAATTCAGTGAGAAATCTGAAAAATATATGCTAGCTAAAAAATGAAAGTCTTTGACATTGGAGAAAGTATCTTGTAAGCTTTGAAAAATGCAAAAACCCTCCTAAAAATTTAAAATTTGTAAAAAACATCTTGGAAATTTCAAACCTATAAACACACTAAAAACCTAAAAATAATACAAACAACCCCCAAAATTTTATTGAATTTGCAATAAGCACTATAAACCTTTTCCAAATTGCAAGATAAAACCGTCAAGAATGTAAAATTTATAAAAATCCTAATAATATCCAAACCTAACATTACGTTAAAAATAAAGGAGATATAAATATCTCCTGCATAATTAATAATTTATAGAAAGCACCCTTAAAGTTTCAAAAATTACCAACGAATACTCCAAATTCAAAATTTACAAAAAATACCCTGAGAATTTTAAACTCATTAGTAAATTAAAAATATAGGAATTATAAATAGTTTATAAATAATTTACAATTTGTAGAAAATGCCTATAAGTTTAGAAAATTATAAAAAAACCCCTAATATTCATAATTATAAAAACACCATGATAATTTTTAACCTATAGACACTAAAATAAATATACAAAATTACTAGCAACCCCTAGAAAATAAAAAAATTACAAAAATATCATATTCCCTTTAAAAGTATAGGTTTATAAAAAACTTTCGTGGTTTATATTACCCATAACTTTTTTTAAAAAGAACATAACTAATTAAAAATCTATTAGATTTGAAATTTACAAAAAAAAACTTAAAGTTTGGTAAAATGCAAATTATCCCTCTAAAGTTTGAAAATTATAAAAGTTTAGGGTGTTTGTTTTTACAATTTTTAAAACTTGTGAGGATGTTTCTTTTATAGTTTTCTAAATTTTCATTGTGTTTTTAATGTAATGCATAGATACACCAATTAATAATAATATTGAAGAGTAAGTCGTTCTTAAGATGTATTAGGCTATTGTTAAGTGTGCACATCACTATTCCTAGGCAGTATAGTTTATACATGCAAAAATTTTCAAACAATTTATATAGTGGTTAAAACGGTTTTGACTTTAGTGTACTATTTTTTATAAATTATACTTAATATGAACCCACCATATAATTTTGATTATGGTAATTATAATTTTAATACATTTAATCGATTGACTATATAGGTATATAGATCATAGATTACTTTACTTTCTCGCATGAACTAATATTTGGCACTTAAAACTTTAAATTATTATTTTAAATTTAATATAAAGGGGAGCTTTAATAATATTTACTTATTTACCTACAGGATAATACAACTTCAATTCTTATTTTTACTTAACATTTATTTTATAGTTACGCGTATCAAATTAGTAACTAAAATAATAATTATTTTTGCTTAAATTAGGATGATTGTAGTTGGTCACTCACTATGGAATTTTTATGAAGATATATACCTTACTTTCTAAAGCTATCTGTATTGCTCATGTATATTTTATAAATTAGTTATTAATTTAACATATTAAATTATTTTTTCTTTGTAGAAATTTTTTCTTTGACTTTTGAATCATGTAATCACTATATCATAATTCTAGCATAGAAAGGACATCATTCTAAATGGCTTCAAGCCAATATTTGAGTTGAACTAAAGTATACACTATTGCTATTATGTGTATATATTTTTTAAGAAAATTAATGTCAATACTTTTTAAACAGAAAAGAATATTATATCCTTTGATATTATAAAAATAAAATATAGCCAATTGAGTGACTAGCAAAAGAGGACTTACGTCAGAAAAGTGTGAATAATAAAATAAAGAGGAAAGGTAATAAAATTTTCAAAGGTATTACCAATAGCAAACTACAATGTAAAGTTAACCTTTTTTTGTGGAGTCCAACTACTTGCTATAAGTATTGAGGTTTTTATATATATACTTTAAAAGTTACAAAAAAATATCATATTCCCTTTAAAAGTATAGGTTTAGGAAAAACTTTCATGGTCAATATTCCCTTTAAAAGTATAGGTTTAGGAAAAACTTTCATGGTCAATATTTCCCATAACTTTTTTTAAAAAGAACATAACTAATTAAAAATCTATTAGATTTGAAATTTCCAAAAAAACATAAAGTTCGGTACATTGCAAATTACCCCTCCAAAGTTTGAAAATTTATAATGATTTTTTGTAGTTCCTTGATTTTAATATAATTTTTAAAAGTTTTGTGTATTTGTAAATTATAAAAGTTTAGGGTGTTTGTTTTTACAATTTTTAAAACTTTTGAGGGTGTTTCTTTTATAGTTTTCTAAATTTTCATTGTGTTTTTAATGTAATGCATATATACATCAATTAATCATGATATTGAAGAGTAAGTCGTTCTTAAGATGTATTAGGCTATTGTCAAGTGTGCACATCACTATTATTTGGAACTTTCTCGCATAGATTACTTTACTTTCTCGCATGAACTAATATTTGACACTTAAAACTTTAAATTATTACTTTAAATTTAATATAAAGAGGAGCTTTAATAATATTTATTTATTTACCTACAGGATAATATAATTTCAATTCTTATTTTTTACTTGACATTTATTTTATAGTTACGCGTATCAAATTAGTAACTAAAATAATAATTATTTATGCTTAAATTAGGATGATTATAGTTGGTCACTCACTATGGAATTTTTATGAAGATATATACCTTACTTTCTACAGCTATCTACATTGCCCATGTATATTTTATAAATTAGTTGTTAATTTGACATATTAAATTACTTTTCCTTTGTAGAAATTTTTTTTTGATTTTTGAATTATGTAATTACTATGTCACCATTCTAGCATAGAAAGGACATCATTCTTTAAATGGCTTCAAGCCAATATTTGAGTTGAACTGAAGTATACACTATTGCTATTATGTGTATATATTTTTAAGAAAACCATGTTGGCACTTTTTAAAGAGAAAATAATATTCTATCCTCTGATATTATAAAAATAAAATATAGCCAATTGAGTGACTAACAAAAGAGGACTTACATCAGAAAAGTGTGAATAATAAGATAAAGAGGAAATGTAATGACATTTTCAAAAGTATTACCACTAGTAAACTACAATGTAAAGTTAACTTTTTTTGTGGAGCCCAACCACTGCCTGTACGTATCAAGGTTTCTATATATATACTTTCACAAGTAAAAAATTAGGCATCCTAGACGGAAAATTCAGTTTAGGAAAATCAGAATTCCGTCTAGAATGAGTATCCTAGACGAAATTCTGTCTAGAATACGCGTCTAGAAAGTTTCCATCTAGGATGTAGTTTCTAGACGGAAATTCTGTCTAGAATACATCGTAGACGGATTATTCTAGACGGAATTCAAAACCGTCTAGAATACATCCTAGACGGATTATCCTAGACAAGAAAAAATTCAGTCTAGGATGGATATCCTAGACGGAAATTCCGTCTAGGAGGCTTATTTATTTTTTTTGAAAAAAGCATCCTAGACGGAATTTTGAGCATCATAGACGGAATTTCCGTCTAGGATGCTATACTACAGTAGTTTTTTTTTGCAGAATCTACTTTGACTGCATGTACACAATATTGAATAACAACAAATTATATTCATATCCGACACAATCTAATTATATTCCAATATCAAATCCAATTATATTCAAATAATACATTCGCCAAAATAGTAGAGAGACACATAAATTGTTTACAAACTTTTATATAAATTATTTACAATGGCTATGACACTGCAGAAACTTCTTCAACTCCTTCCCTATACATTTACTCAAGCTCTCTTCTTCTCCTTCTTCACCTTCTTCCTCATCATCATGAGTGTAATATAAGGACACAAGCAATGCATTAATCTATGTACAAACTAATCCATAAAGAAGACCCTTTATAAAAGATGGTGAGCAAAAAACGACTACTTGAAGAAGCACATAAATGTATGTTAACTGAAAACTTCATTGCAGGAAAAAGAAAAATTTCACGTATTTTGGCATCTTGAGACAAGTACCCTCGATTAGAGCTAAGTACCAACAATGAACTACACAATACAATATTTCCAACTACAGAATTTGTAGAAAAAGAGAATCAACTCTTTTTAGTGGTAACTGTGAAAGACAAAATAATTGTATTCAAAATTTAGATTTTACTTGATTAGAGTTCAATGATTTGAAACTTGTTTAGCGTATACTAGTGAACATAATCAGCTATGCAACATTGTATTCAAATCTATCATGTTCATTTCCTACATTAACTAAATTTTTACAAGCCTATTGAAGCAGTTGAATGCATGTCTACTCTCTTAAACCATTTACTCCATCAACTTTCTATCAATGACAATTGGAAGCTCAAGGGGAGTACCTGCAAAGATGATATCCCACCTCCTACACTTAGAAAATGGATTTCCTTGCAAAAGAAACAATTTCTACGAGGCATTCTATCAACTAATAATCAGCATGCATTCACATGCATTCACACGCATTGTATAGAAGTTAAACTCAACGTGTAGCTCTTTCGGACATAAGCATGCACTCAACTAACATACTGATGCGTGTAAAAAATCCAATGGCGCAAAGAGATCAAAAGAAACAAGAATTTTTAAAACAGGACAATACTAGTACCAGATGAGCGCGATCGGCGTCGGTATTGTTGTGTTCAATGGAAGCGACGACACACAAACACAAACGAGATTGGAATACTTATCAACAAACAGAAACAAGTATCATAAATGCAAGACACTAGATTTTTACGTGGTTCGGCAAATAACCTATGTCCACGGGGCAAGGAGGGGGGAGATCTACTATAAGAGGGAGAGAATACAACTAGGGTTTACAATCTCTCAATTTAAACCCTCTTACAAACTCTTAGATCCCTCACATAAATACTCTCTCAAAGAGTTGCACAAATCAAAGAACAACTACAGCCGCAGTCCCTGAGCCTCTGAATTCGCACAAAATCAACTACAGCCGCCCCCTATTTTTCTTTGTAGCCGCCAACAAAGAAGACTCCTGCCTTGCTCCAAACTTCACAAAACCCTAAAGGGTTTTTATAAGGCTCTGATTTCGGGTGGGCCATCAAGCATGCGGAAACAAAAACCGCGTTGCTAACCTTGCGCACTTGAATCACCCACGTGGGTGGTCCTCACTCACAATTCTCCACCTCGGTGAAGTTTCTTCCAAAACTGAGCCGACACCAAAGCAACCAAATGTCCCACTTATTCGACAACAAGTCGGAAACCCGAACGAGAGTCCAAACAATCTCACCCCCATCAAAATCAGCTAATCCAAACTGGCTGCATCTGAAAGACTGCCTACGTATCCTCTTGCCCAAGGAATCAAGCCGAACGTAGTTCACCAAAATGGCCTGCAAAGGCCTCAATATTGAATAATGTTCAAAAGTTCCAAACAATGACCAAACTTAACACCTGAAACAACTTTGGTCAACATATCTGCAGGGTTGTCCTTCGTATGGATCTTCTCCAACATGACGTCTCCTTCATCCAAAACGTCACGAACAAAATGAAATTTAACATCAATGTGCTTTGTACGGGCATGATACACCTGGTTCATGGCCAAATAGATAGCTGACATACTATCACAATGTACCCTGATAGTATCCTGTGCAATCCCCAAGTCATCCATTAACCCCTGCAACCACAAAGCCTCCTTCACAGCTTCAGTCAACGCCATATACTCAACCTCCGTAGTGGAGAGAGCCACTGTAGACTGAAGTGTGCATCTCCAACACACCGGTGTTCCTGCTAGTGTAAACACATATCCAGTAGTAGACCGACGCTTGTCAAAATCCCCAGCATAATCGGAATCCACATAACCAATACAATCCTGTCTATTCTTCCATTCTTCTCGAATACCAAACCAACATCCACGGTACCTTTGATATACCATAGAATCCACTTCATAGCCTCCCAATGACCCTTCTCAGGGTTGTGCATGTACCTAGATACCATGCTCACGGCCTGTGATAAATCTGGCCTTGTACACACCATCGCATACATCAAGCTACCCACTACATTGGCATATAGAACTTTGGACATGTATTCACGGTCCTCAATTAAAACAGGTGATATCTTAGCTGATAGCTTAAAGTGGGGAGCTAATGGAGTACTCACCGCCTTGGCATTGCCATCGTAACTGAATTTCTTCAGCATCTTCTGCAAGTAACTCCTCTGTGTCAACTTCAACCTCCCCTTCACACTGTCTTTCTCAATCTCCATATCAAATATCTTCTTTGCTTCTCCAAGGTCCTTCATCTCAAATTCGGATAATAGCTCCTTTTTTAACTTTCTAATAGCTGAACTATTCCTAGAAGCAATGAGCATATCGTTAACATATAACAGCAAATAAATATACTTACTATTCTGTAGCTTGTGCATATAAACACACGGGTCATATGGGCTCCTCGTGTACCTTCGGCCAATCATGAAGCTGTCGAATCTCTTGGACCATTGTCACAGCGATTGCTTCAATCCGTAAAGAGACTTCTTCAGCTTGCATACAAATTCTTCCTTTCATGCAGTTTTGAACCCCATAGGTTGTGTCATGTAGATCTCCTCTTCTAAATCTCCATGTAAAAAGGCTGTTTTCACATCCATCTGGACCAAATCTAAATCCAGTTGTGCCACTAATGCCAACAAAATCCTAATCGACGAATGCTTTACAACAGGTGAGAATACCTCATTGTAATCTATGCCCTCAAGTTGGGCATACCCTTTGACAACCAATCTGGCTTTGAACCGAATGTCCCCAATAGAAGATCCCTCTTTCTTTACATACACCCACTTGCATCCAATAGCCTTCTTACCTTTCGATAGCTTTGTAAGTTCCCAAGTGCCATTCTTATGAAGAGATTGCATCTTTTCCTCCATAGCTTCCCTCCACCTAATCGAATCAGAGCTTGATTCTGCTTCCTTGAATGTAGAAGGAACCAAATCATCAACGACTTCTGCTAATAAAGCATATGCAACCATGACATCATCATATCTAGCTGGCCGACAAATATTTCTTCTTGGTTTATTAGCTGCAATAGACTCCTGACCATTACCCTGTTCCTGAGTCCCAACATCCACTGTATCCTTTACCTGCTCATCTGTCATATCATCTCCTTCCAGTGTTACCTCTGTAGGAGTCTCAATAGATACAGTGCTATCTGAAGTCTGTGGAGTCACATCATCCTCCACCTGCTGTGATACCCCACTAGTCTGTCCTTCCTCCACCTGCTGAGGAATCTAAAACCTCATCATGTGAGCCTCATCAAACGTGACATCTCTGCTAATGATCATCTTCTTGTCTTGTGGATCCCACAACTTGAAGCCTTTAACTCCATCTCTAAAGCCCACGAAGACTGCTTTTCTCGCTCTCGGATTCAATTTCCCTTCATTCACATGATAGTAAGCTGGACACCCGAATATCCGAAGCAACTCATAATCCTTAGCCGTTGAACCAGACTATTTTTCCATAGGAGTCTTTCCATGTATCGCAGTGCACGACAACCTATTCACGAGATGGCTTGCATAAACTAATGCCTCGGCCCAAAAGGATCTTGACAATCCACTTTGTGTGAGCATACAACGCACCTTCTCCAGCAAGGTACGATTCAATCTCTCGGCCACCCCGTTTTGTTGCGGTGTCTCACGAACTGTGAAGTGTCGTCTAATGCCATGATTCCGGCAAAACTGTAGAAACGGATCACTCTTGTACTCACCACCATTATCCGAACGGAGTACCTTCACATTTCTACCTGTCTGCAGCTCCACTTTCTTCTTCCACTCCACAAATATATCTAGGACCTCATGTTTATGCTTCATGGGGTATACCCAATTCCTCCTGGAATAATTATCAATGAAAGTGACAAAATAATTGGCCCCACCAAAAGATGTGTTCTTGGAAGGACCCCAAACATCTATATAAACGTAATCTAATATACCTTGGGTATTGTGAATTGGCGGTGCCGAATTTCACTTTTGTCTTCTTTCCAAGTATGCAATGTTCACACAGCTCCATCTTACAGGTCTTTGTACCCTTCAATAGCCCCTGTTTTGCCAATACCTGCAGGGACTTATCACCAGTGTGTCCTAATCTCATGTGCCATAAGCTGGTAGAATCCTCCTCTGTGGTAATCGAAGCTGCCAGACCCCCTGTTACTGTCTTGCCCTTCAAGTAGTAAATGTTGTTTTTCCTAACACCTCGTATCACCACCATGGACCCCTTCATGACCTTCAGAGTTGCATTCTCTAAGATCACTCGATAGCCAGCTGCCTCCAAAGTTCTAAGTGAAATGATATTCTTCGTCAATTGAGGAACGAATCTCACTTCCTTCAGCTCCCTAGTCACCCTGTCACACATCCTAATCCGGACTATACCAATACCACCGATAGGGCATACGTGATCATTACCCATAAGTACGACATACCCTCTTTCCAACTCCTCAAAGCTGGAAAACCAATCCCTCATAGGGCAAATGTGATATATGGCACCAGAATCCATCATCCACTCCGTAGAGTCAGCGTAACAAACTAACGGTAATTGTTCACTCAAATCCGCAAGTGCACGGATGTCGTTGTAGCGATGCAAGGTCGTATCCTCAGGGACTTCATTGTTAATTACTGATTTTCACTGTTTTGTGACTATCTAAACCAATCGTGTTAAAAAGTATGATTTTTGACTATCAATAACGAACACGCTAGCTAGTATCAACGACAAATTCACTCAAATAAAAGGATCTAGGACTAAACTTCGGTTTCAACTCTGGTTAGAATTAACAAATTAATTAATCATTATCGAATCTCTCAATGCATTAAGAACGACTAACCTATGATAACTATTAGTCTCTTTCGACGACTAAAAGTCGTGCCTAATTCAGCCTAGCAAACTATTTTCATGGTGTTAAACCAAATTAAACCTATTAAGTTCTTGTTAATCCCTCATGTTCTCAAGAATAATTAACCTACTTTCGTGATCGATTAATTCTTGTTCAATTACTATTTTCCGGCGTCAATCTAACCTTTCAGTTTAAATCAACATCCTAAAAGAATTAAATCAGTGGCCAATTGAATTAACCCTAGGCAATTAGATACCAGTAATTGAATAATACAAATCGAACAGCCAATAACAACAACAATCAGTTCATTAATTCATAACCATGGCCGAACCTAGTTCAATCCCAGATAAGACAATTACTCACACATAATTGAAATAGAAAACATGATAACAATATATAAGATCATAATCATAAACTGGAAATTGAGATAGATCAGAAAGATAAACCGTAGTGTTGAAGTTGCACAAATTCTCCACAAACAGCAGGTTCCAAATCAAAAGAAAACCTAATCTAAGAGTTTTTAGAGAGAAGAAGAGAAGAGGAAGAAAGAAAAATCAAGATCTCCAACCTTCGGTCCTCTTCTTTGATGCTTCAGGGCGTCTCCCTTTTTATTCTGGGAAAGACATGTTGAAAGATAACTTCAAATATTTCTCCATATCGCAAGATAACTGAATACCGATATCGGACATGCCTGTGTAGATCGACACGACCAGGCCGTGTTTAACTCTATTTCGCTCTGCGTTCTGGGCCTTTCTTCTGCAGTCGACACGTCTGTGTTGTTGAACACTGGGTGACCGTGTAGTCTCTTTTTATGCATTCCTTGACTCCTTCTTGACTCAAAATCTGTGCTAAGCTCTAGTAATTCCTACACAATATCTAAATAGAGCAGTAAACAAGAACTAGGGAGCTTAACAGGGCAAAAGTGCAAGGAAATACATCAAATAACAATGAATCCGTAGGTGAAACATAGTCAAAATATAAATAATATTCATGTTTATCAACTCCCCCATGCTTGAACTATTGCTTGTCCT
>BQKN01056196.1:18076-31005 GCA_022839385.1 Asparagus kiusianus
AAAATAAATGAAAGAAAATGTCTAGTCTAGTCAAACAATGAAAAAGTCAATATTAACAATGCCGAAGTCCCCGGCAACGGCGCCAAAAACTTGTTCACTCAAATCCGCAAGTGCACGGATGTTGTTGTAGCGATGCAAGGTTGTATCCTCAGGGACTTCGTTGTTAATTATTGATTTTCACTGTTTTGTGACTATCTAAACCAATCGTGTTAAAAAGTATGATTTTTGACTATCAATAACGAACACGCTAGCTAGTATCAACGACGAATTCACTCAAACAAAAGGATCTAGGACTGAACTTTGGTTTCAACTCTGGTTAGAATTAACAAATTAATTAATCATTATCGAATCTCTTAATGCATTAAGAACGACTAACCTATGATAACTATTAGTCTCTTTCGACGATTAAAAGTCATGCCTAATTCAGCCTAGCAACCTATTTTCATGGTATTAAACCAAATTAAACCCATTAAGTTCATGTTAATACCTCATGTTCTCAAGAATAATTAACCTACTTTCATGATCGATTAATTCTTGTTCAATTACTATTTTCCGGTGTCAATCTAACCTTTCAGTTTAAATCAACATCCTAATAGAATTAAATCAGTGGTCAATTGAATTAACCCTAGGCAATTAGATACTAGTAATTGAATAATGCAAATCGAACAGCCAATAACAACAACAATCAGTTCATTAATTCATAACCATGGCCGAACCTAGTTCAATCCCAGATAAGACAATTACTCACACATAATTGAAATAGAAAACATGATAACAATATATAAGATCATAATCATAAACTGGAAATTGAGATAGATCAGAAAGATAAACCGTAATGTTGAAGTTGCACACAATTCTCCACAAACAGCAGGTTCCAAATCAAAAGAAAACCTAATCTAAGAGTTTTTAGAGAGAAGAAGAGAAGAAGAAGAAAGAAAAATCAAGATCTCTAGCCTCCGGTCCTCTTCTTTGATGATTCTGGGCGTCTCCCTTTTTATTCTGGGTAAGACATGTTGAAAGATAACTTCAAATATTTCTCTAGATCGCATGATAACTGAATACCGATATCAGACACGCCTGTGTAGATCGACACGACCAGGCCGTGTTTAACTCTATTTCGCTCTGCGTTCTGGGCCTTTCTTCTGCAGTCGACACGCCTGTGTTGTTGAACACTGGGTGACCGTATAGCCTCTTTTCATGCATTCATTGACTCCTTCTTGACTCCGAATCCGTGCTAAGCTCCTGTAATTCCTACACAATATATAAATAGAGCAGTAAACAAGAACTAGGGAGCTTAACAGGGCAAAAGTGCAAGAAAATACATCAAATAACAATGAATCCGTAGGTGAAACATAGTCAAAATATAAATAATATTCATGTTTATCAGTAATGCAGAGAAAGAATAACCTAAAGAATCCATATCTGAATTGTCATCATAAGCCTTAACAACATTCACTTCCGAAGCCTGTACGGCTTTCCCCTTATTCTTCCCAATTTTGTCCTTCAACTTTGGGCAGTCGATCTTCCAATGTCCCTCTTCTTTACAGAAGCGACATTGATTCCTACCAACACTCTTATAGCCATCTCTGTTCTTCGACTTAGAGCGATTAAATGGACGGTGGTTTGGACTACGGCCTATCACTGCCAATGCATCTCCCGATGCCTTCTCGAAGGGTTCACTATCTCTCTTCCTCAACTAATAGTTTACCAATGCTGAGGTCACCTCCTTATAGCTGACAGTGGTTCTACCATTGATCATCGTAAGGACAAATGTACCAAAATCATCTTCTGGCAATGAACATAGCAACAAAATCACCTTATTTTCATCCTCTACCATGATATTCACATTGGCCATATCCAATAGTAATTTTGTGAAGTTATTGACATGTTCCCTGATGGAAACTCCCCTCTTCATCTTGAATTGGTAAAACTTCTTTTTCAAGCGAAGCCGATTCTCAATGCTCTTCATAATATACTTCTCATTGAGTGTTTCCCACAACCGTTTCGCCGAAGTCCCGTTTATCATATCATAAATCAAGTCCAGCGTCAAACATGATCGAATTACCCCACACGCTCTACTATTCATTTTCTTCCAAACATTGTCTTCAACATCGTCGGGTTTCTTTTGTAGCTCAAGAGTCTCCTCCAAATTTTATGCATCCAAGGCATCCATTACTTGACACCTCCACAGACCAAAATTGATCTTGCCGTCAAACTTCGTAACATCAATCTTAGTATTACTGATGCTCAAATTTTGGATCGCCTTTGTCAAAGCAACCCCGATGTACTTGTAACACTTGAACTAGCCCTGCTAGTATCACCCATGTTGATAATCCAATCTCTTCAAATGAGAATCCAAGCTCTAGCTTTCTTCTCCAAAATGAACCCCAAGTCAAACCCGGAGCTCTGATACCACTTGTTGTGTTCAGCAGAAGCGACGACACACAAATACAAATGAGATTGGAATACTTATCAACAATCAGAAACAAGTATCACAAATGCAAGACACCAGATTTTTACGTGGTTCGGCAAATAGCCTACATCCACGGGGCAAGGAGGGGGAGATCTACTATTAGAGGGAGAGAATACAACTAGGGTTTACAATCTCTTAATTTAAACCCTCTCATAAACTCTCAAATCCCTCACATAAATACTCTCTCAACGAGTTGCGCAAATTAAAGAACAACTACAACCGCAGTCCCTGAGCCTCTGAATTCACACAAAATCAACCGCAGCCACCCCCTATTTTTCTTCGTAACCGCCAACAAAGAAGACTCCTGCCTTGCTCCAAACTTCACGAAACCCTAGAGGGTTTTTATAAGGCTCTGATTTCGGGTGGGCCATCAAGCATGCGGAAACAAAACGCGGAAACAAAAACCGCGTTGCTGACCTTGAGCACTTGAATCACCCACGTGGGTGGTCCCCACTCACAGGTATCGATTGTGCCATGAAACACCACATACTTCAAGTTTGTAAGCGTGCAAACAACATCGAACAGGCGCTTCGGACGATCTCGACACTGAACGATGAAGACAGAGTAACCCCGCTCGATCCAATTCTAGACCTAGACCGAAGTCGTCGACGGCTCATCCTCAAATCTCCTTTTGAAATCCCTATCAGCAAACATCATCTGATAAAGGAATTCAACTCTCAATGACCTTTTGTAACCTATTTTCCTATCAAAATGCATGAATAATCAATTTATTAGTGAAAGAGAAATTCAAAGATCCTCATTATTAGTGAAATAACGATGTTTAAAAACACACAATAAACTGCATTATAACCAGTGAGACCTCCTAGTTGCAATAAAGATTTAGAAAATTACAATGAATTTGAATACAACCCCAAGCAATTTATAATCTGAATTAGTTTCAGTGCATGCTGCAAACATGGTCCTTTGATACCCAACGACTGAGTGCTTGTAACAAGCAAAGAGCAGCCAACAATTCAGTAATTATTTTTACGACGAGATTATTATGTCACCAATGACCAAGAAGAAAATGAAAATCCCATTGAATTAAACTTCGAACAAGAGTTCAAGTTTAGACATAAGTTAAACCCCTATTTGCCTGGTTTTCTACAACCATTATAGCTTTATCCTGCTGTCAAAGCCTCTTCCCCTCATGACACAAATATCCCTGAAACTTCTCTTGCACATACATTGAAGATGTCAATGCAAAATGCACCTCATTTACCCAAGGAATATAACTAAGTCATCTCGCAAAAGCACAGTCTCCCTCCAGAAATGGAGTTTGAATTCTACTACTTATGGTGAATAAATTGATTATTCATGCATTTTGATAGGAAAATAGGTTAAAAAGGTCATTAAGAGCTGAATTCCTTTAAATACAGTGGCCAAAAATACCCAAAAAAGTTCAAATAAAGGAACAAATTCATAAACCTAGAAATCAAATTGAATTACTCAGAGGCATTCTATCAAATAGTTAGCTTGCAACTCCCAAAATCAATAAATTAGCAAAAGATTAATCATCCCAATTAGAGGGGGTTTTTCGGTTTGCTAGAGAAGGGGGAGAAGGTGATGTTGAGGAGCTTGGCGGAGCCGTCGTAGGCGATCCAAGCTTGGATCTTGTCGCCGGACTTGAGGTTGAGGCCGACTTTAGAGCCTGCGTCGTCGAAGTAGGCGGCGACTGCGGACTTGTTCGAGGTGAGGTTGTTGATGTCGACGCCGACGTGGTTGTCGTTGATGTCGAAGAACTCAAAGTCCTGTACGGTGTCGAACTCGACGGCGAATATGTAGTCGGAGGAGTTGGTGATGTAGTTGGGGAGAGGACGTAGGAAAAGCTATGGCCACCGAGCTTGGGGTACTCAGGGATGAGGGCGAAGGCAAAGTCGGTAGAGAAGGAGGAGGTGGGGTCGTGGGACCCGAGGAGGTGGTGGGGGACGTCGCGGCGGTCGGCGGCGGGGATTTTGTTGGTGGTGATGTCGAGGCCGAGGTAGACCTGGATCTTATCGAAGTTGATGATCTCAGATGATCGAAGATGGGTGGCGATGTCGATGGAGAGCTTGAAGTTAAGGATTGGAGGGGGGGCTTCCCTAAAATTGAGGATGGGGGAGGGGGTTGAGGGGTTCCTAAGTTGAAGTGAGGTTCGTTCCTCAGTTGAAGAATAACAATATTTTATTTGGAGTTTTAGAGGCAGCAAGCTATAGAGTGACCTTGGTCGATTCACGTTTGCAGGTCACATTGGGGTCCATGATTGTGATGAATGGCGTCAGGAGGAATAATTTGTATTATTTGATTGGGAACACGGTGTTCGATAGAGAGCTGACGACTTCTTTGGATTTGTCTAGAGTGTGGCATTTGTTGAGGCTGGGTTATTGATTTGTTATGCCGTGCATGGTTTGTTGAGGAGTGCTTTGACTTGCAGATTGAAGTCCTTTGAGCACATTGGTATGAGCAAGAAGACCGAGATGGAGTTTGACACTTTTATCCATCGATCAAGGGGTCTTTTAGGTGGTGTTCAGTCAGGCATTTGGGGGCCTTCCAAGGAGGTATCATTGGGAGCTAATCGGTATTTGGTTTTCGTAGTTGGGAATTGTTCTAAACATTAGTGGGTTGCAACCATATCCCTTTGTGTGAAGTCCTAGAAGTCAACAACAATTGGAAGAAGTGTATTGGCAGAAAGGTAACCCGTCGTTCTAGTTTTGGTAGGGGTTCTTTCTTGCATTTTTACCGAGCTTATGGCAGTTTGAGACACTTCATTGATGTGGAAACATTAGGGCGATGAGATAAGATGACAGTTTTGATGGATCGTTCCTTACTAGAGGGGGATCGGTGTTGGTTGTCGAGCATTGGTTTTGATTTTGGAGCTTTGACGTATTTGGGTCATCTTGGTCATAGGTTGTCGATTGCTGCGTGTGGAGATTTTGGATCTGGTGGAGCTGCTTCGATTTTAGGTTGCATCGAATATTTGGTTACCCAGTATTTAGTCACATCGAGGATATGAGATTTGATCCGATTGCACGTTTGGGATTCAGATGTTCGTTTGATTATTAGTTAGGAGCTTCTAATTTTTTTCTGAGCAGGTATGTCATATTTGACTCTCAGGTGGAGAGTGTTGATCAGATCATTAGGATATCACAGTGGATGGAGGATGATGCTACTTCATATTGGGTGGAGATTACTCCACATACTCCAGTTCATACTGCATCGTTTGAGATTCCAGCTGAGGTGACACAGTTTGGAGATTATTTGGATTTGGATGAAGATGATGAGTTGGTTTTGGATTCGAGTGTAGCTGGTGGACATGTTTTGGATACGGCCATTGGTTCACCTCAGGTGGAGGTGTATGATTTGTTTCAGTTTGGGGCCATTGGGAGCGTTATTTGCAGATCCGTTGGTAATATTGGTGAAGAGTTATAAACTTTTCTATTTGATTGATGGCCTTTGGAGGCCGTTTGGGTGAACTACATGAAGACTTGATTTCTTGGGCAAGAGGATAAGTAGGCAGTCATTTATGATGCAGTCGGTTTGGTTAGTTGATACCGACATTTGGAGTTTGTTCGCATTCTCGTTTGGGTTCTCGACTTATTATGGATTGAGTCCATTGTCGTGGATTTGTTCCAGTTTGTACTGGACGCAACAAGTGAGACGTTTGGTTGGTATTGGTGTCGGCTCAGTTTTGGAAAAACTTTACTGATGTAGAGAATTGTTGGATAGCAGGTTCCTAATATGTTTCCTAATTTGTTTTGGTAACATGTTATTGGGATTCCTAATCTGTTTTAGTAACATGATTCCAAATCTGTTTTGGTAACATGTTATTAGGACTCCTAATCTGTTTTGTCTTTTGTTTTAGAATTCCTAGTATTTTTATGATTTTAGGATTTCTATATATATGAAATAATTGGAAGAGAGAATTGAGAAGAAAATTGGGGATATTTGGAGCACAGAAAAGAGGTATTTTCTGAGCTATTGGTTAGGGTTTTGTTTGGAGAGAATTAGAGATTTGTTGGTGAGATTAATTGGTGAGTTTGAGTGATTTGTAATCTCAGTTTGTACTCTTCTTCTTTATTAGTGAAAAACCATATCCCCTTCTTGCCCCATGGACGTAGGCAACTTGTTGAACCGCGTTAAAATTGGTTGTTTGTGTTTGTGGCATTGATTTGGTTCGTTTGGCCTTCTCTCGACGTTCATTTGATTTGATTTCTCGTAGCACGTTGGTTTGGTTGTTTGGTTTCCGCAGCGCTCAACACATGCACCTAGTTAATTATGTCACCTGTGTTCTTTTTTTGGAGACTATCATTTCTTTTGTAATTGAAACTTTAATCAGTAGTTATATAATTCTTACGTATGAAATGCTTGTTTCATCAAAAGACCAAGTGAAGCATAAAGTTTACAATTTTCTTTCTACTAACTTTTCCAAAATCATAATTATGTTATGAAGAATATCCTGCAGAATGGATCTCTGACTTGTTTTGTTTTTGCCTTTTCTTGAAACAGCATGCTTTGAAACGTGAATAAGATGAATATACAATAGAAGAAATCAACTGGAGTTATTGAGTTCATTTGTAGCTGTCGCGCTGATAATATTAGTGATATGAGCAAAGTTTGTAATATTTTTATTAAAATGTGCTTTGTAATATTTAGTTTTTTTATAGTATTTTATCCTACTTTGAGAAGCTTCAGTTCAATGATTTATATTGTTTCTTGATATATTGTTTTAATTATTATCCTATAATTTTGATGTAATGCATAATAGCAGGCTTTTGAAAAAGTAGGTATATGAGAAGAACAAATTGAGAAGCAGCGGCAATTCTGTGATGGGCCCACGTTTTTTGGGAAATCATTGGCAAATGCTAATGTTTGTGGAAGAAACGTTGGGTCTCACTATACACACGTTTCAAAAGCGTTGGACTGGTAACATTTAGCTCTTTTTTTAGTGGTAAGTGTCGAAATTATACCAAACATGACTTTCTCTTTATTATTCCTAATCATGTGTTTTATTTTCTTCACTTTATCTCATCTTTCAATCAACTTCTGCTCTCTCTCTACCCCTCCTTTTTTTCTTCTTCCAATTACATCAATGATACAACACGGGAAAATAAGTGTTACAATTATACCAAACATGACTTCTCTTTTTTTATTCCTAATCATGTTTTTCATTTTCTTCACTTTATCTTACCTATCAATTAGCTTCTGCTAATCATGTTTTTTCTAATCTCTCCTAATCATGTGTTTTATTTCCTTTACATTATCTTACCAAACATGACTTTCTCTTTTTTTTTCCTCTTTCCTATTTACATTCTTCTCTAGCTAGATATATACTCTTCTTTGCAACTCAATGTAGACGTATAAAATTGCCTATAGGTCCCTTAGCACAGCTCGACACGGTGATTCAATGAAACAACGAACCATCGAGTGACAAGGCAACGAGATCAACAAATTGCACACGAGCAACGAAATTCGCGTGCGGAATCAATCCAACGGTTCGGGAAGTCAACGAGTCGTCCAACCGTAAAACGGATTCGAACTCGAACACCAAGGCGGATTTATTGCCAAATCAAGACCACACAACCGAATCAAAGTCCAGATCAGCAACGAAACAAATCACGGACAAAACAACCGAACGACGGACACCACGGCAACACCCGGGGGGACTCGGCCGGAACCGAGCCACCCTAAGGTGGCTCGGCTCCTGAGGTGGCTCGGTGGCCGAGCCACCCCAGGGTGGCTCGGCCAAGGCCGAGCCACCCAAGGGTGGCTCGGCCCAGAACTGTGCACGAGCACAGTTCTGGGTGCCTATAAATAAGCCTTCAGATTCATCATTTGAGAGGACTTTTGGAAGAACTTTTTGGAGAGCCGAAACTCTGCCGGATTGAGACCTCGTGCTTGAGTTTTTGAAGGCTTGAAGACTTGGACATTCGGATCTGATTCTTGGCGAGCACCCGCACCACAAAAGGCAGGAGTTCGAGGGAATTGAGATCTCAGATCTACGTCGCTAAACTCCGGATCAAAGCTTGGTCTTTGATCCCGAGATTCGAGCGGTTGTTTCCTTGGTGAAACAATCCCTCCGGCTATTATCTCCTTGGTGAGATAATACCCGTAATACTTCGTAGATCTGTTTGGATCCAGATCTCGCGGTGGTCAACGGAACAACCATCGGCGCAGGCAAACAACCCACAAAGCGAGTGACCGGATAACAGGAGCTCGCGATTTGTTCGAGAAAAGAGAAAAGTTGTAATTTTTCTTTCTTTGTTTTGATTTTCATTGTAAACCGGATCTTATAAAAAGACCGGATCTTTCTGTAACGCATAAAGTTGTTCTTTAAGATAGCAATGACGTCATCAATGAAGAAAGCACCAATTTTTCCCGCGAACAATCTGGCGACCACAGTGGGAGCCACCGATCTCACTGCCGAGATCGGAGCGTCGCAGCCGCGGATCTCGATCCCGGTCGTGGAGGAGGTCGAGTATGAGTTCGACCAGCAGAAGTACGAGGAGTACGTGTCCTCGTCCGGATCTACCTCCTCCCCCAAGTCCAAGAAATCCCAGAAGTTCTCCTCCAGGAGAAAAGTGCGTTGGTGCGAAGAAGTTGAAGCCGCCAACGACAACCTCACCCCGATCGACGCCGAAGTTGCGTTGGGTGAAGTCCTACCGGCCTCTAAGCAGGTCAAATCTACCGTTGAAGGCGTGGTGACTCTCTCTAAGAGAGCCCGCCAGAGGTAGCGTCAACGCCTTGCGAAGCAATTCGCAAAGGCCATGGAGTCCGTTGACGGGGTCCGCTACCATGCGGATTTGAAGAACAAACGAGGCAAATAGCCTCAACAACAAATGAAGGGTGGTTCCTCCAAGCCATTAACTATGGAGTGGGTCCGTGTCAAACGGAACCGTTCGACGCTGGAGGAGCGCATCCGCAAACGCCGCGCATTATCAGCACAGTCGCGGGCCAAAGCCGAAGAAGCCCGTCGGAAGCTACAGAAGGAGGTGGTCAAGAAGCTACCATCAACTCGCAAGGTTTAGAGGCCAAAGTCTGAAGCAACGATTCAGACTAAGGAGCAACAACCGCAGCCTCCGAAGATTCAACTTCCGGCGAATCAACCCAAGTCGCCGGCGATTTCTGCAACTGTTCCGGGAGATCCTGCAGGACCGTCCCAGAAGAGGAAGTCAGTTTTGGAGCGCCTCGGTCTACTTCCCAAAGAACGAGGCAAAGCTCCAGTCCAAGAACGGTTGGGGCCAATGAAGAAGTCCCAAACGACTCAACATGCTGGGGGTCGCCGCAACCCTCAACACTTGGAGAAAATCGCGGCACCCAAGCGCACAACGTTGCGCATCGAAGTGCAGGAGCCCGTTGAAGATTCACGCCCACAAAAGCACGTTTCGAGGCGTGTGACTCTGGAAGGCCCAAAGAAGGCAATTCAGCCTCAGAAGGAAACGTTGTCGTCTGATGACGATGACGTTATACCTGGGAGATCGTGTCAACACACGATAGGTTACTCTGATCGTCAAGCTGACGAGTTGTACTATTGTGACGGGAGCACGAGGAAAACCAGGAAGAGAAGCCCTCGAAGGCTCGAAACTCAGTGTCCCTGTTCAAAGCTCATTCGGGCGGTACTGTCTGAGTGCAACTGTACCAAGGCAGTCCCCGAAAGAGTTTCTGTATTTGAAAGACTCAGCATTGAAATGCCAAAGCCAAGGACTAGGCGTTTCTGACGAAGAAGAACGATGGTCGAAGACGGTGAACATTCAAGGGTCACCGCCAACATGACCAGCAAAGGAACATCGACTCAGGATCACCCCGAGGCGATTCCAGAGGTGCCCCGATGTGTAACTCGTCTTCAATCCGGAGCCATCATTCGTGCAACATATGGTAGGATTCGGACAAGAGTACCTTCGGGAGACGAAGAATCAGATGCTGGCTCAGCGGTTGCGTCTGACAATACTGTGTCCAGCGAAGGACAGCCCCGCGAGTCATTTATGATAAGCGCGGAGCAAGTGGCCAAGATGCTCGAAGAAGCCATGGCCAAACAACAAGAAAGCTTTAGGTGTGAAATGCAAATGGCCATGCAGAACATAAGAGAGATGCATGACCAACAGATCCAAGCATTGAGGAACCAACAAGGCGAACCAAGTCGTCCTAACCAGAACAACCTGGAAGATGAAGACACAAATAAAGCTCGTAATACCAATAACCCTCCCATCAATCCAGGGGTTGGTAACGAGAACGCCAGTGAAGACACAGGTGAAAGCCTAAAAATCAAAAATCTTGAAAGCAAAATCAATACATTGATTTCCGCTCAAGAGACGAAAAAGACGGGCATTCCTTGTCCATACCCAAGAGAGTGGGAATCAATCCCATATCCGGCGAAGTTCGGCCTAATTAACTTCACACCGTTTAATGGGATGGGTTCACCTACTCAGCATTTGATTTACTTCAAATCGCACTTGGGAGTCATCTCTGGTAATGAGCCTCTGATGGTGCGGTCATTCGTTGGCACTCTTCGCGGAGCCGCCTTCGATTGGTATCGTCGCCTCAAGCCAGGAAGCATAAACAGCTGGGACGACATGGAGACTAAATTCCTTACGAATTTCTTCGACGACGACACCGAGATCTCTATCAGATCGTTACTCGATGAGAAGCAAAAAGACGGGGAGTTAGTCGACACCTTCGTCAAAAGGTTCCGGAACAAGGCGATGAATTGTCGGGACCCGATCACTGAGGAATTCATCCTCCAGACCTGCCACAACAACCTTTCGTTGGATGTGTTGGAAGCAATGGGTACAGCACCATCCAAGACCTGGAAGGATTTGAAGTTTCGAGGAGAGCAAGCTGAGCGATTCCTCAGGAGAAAGAAGGCGGAGAGAGGCCAACCGGCAGCAAATCCTCCGAAGCAGAACTTCAACCAAAAAGGGAAAGGTAAAGCTCATGCCAATGCCGTTGATGCTAACCAAACTTTTCAATTGCAACCTCAGCAACAGCAGTAGCAACGAGCGCCACAACAATCACAGCCGCATTGGCAGCAACGGTCTCAGAAGCAAAAGTCTTCAGAGCCGAGGTTTCCCAAAGTCTACTCCTTCAAGGATGATGAAGTTCCCGGCATCTTCAAGTACCTGTTAGAGAACAACAAAATCCAGCTGCCGGCGATCGTAGATCACGAAGGAGCCACTAAGGTGACGGACCCGAAGTACTGTGCGTACCACAGAGCGGTCCACCACCCAACGAAGTCTTGCTACCACCTCAAGGACAAGATCCAGGCATTGATCGACGTAGGAGTCATTACCCCGAAGCCTGCAAAGAATGTGGGAGCAAACGCGGTGTCAATCAGTTTTGGATCGATGCCTACAACTTGGTTCGAGCCAAAGCGCGTCACCAAAGTCGGGATGAAGACGGTGAATGACGACCCGCACGGACAACGCCAAAAGGGACTTGTGCCACACACAGCCCCAAACGGTGAAATTCTCTGGGTGCACCCCGACCTGATTGAAGATGAACAATGGGCCGGATCATCATCCAAGAAGAACTCAAAGGGGAAAGGGAAGTCTTGCTATGGAGTCTCTGCCATCCCAGGAGAAGATGACGAAAGAATCCCTGCTTTCCCACTTTCCGACGAAGAACAGGAGGTCTTTGCGACCCGGAGTGGAAATGAGTATCATTTCAAATATCCATCTCCTGGCGATCAATTAGATGAGCAGGGGATGACAAAACGGGGACCAGCTAAGACTCTCGCAGAGCTGGGGGTGATTACGGTCCCTAAACCGATTGAGGAGGTTCGACGGCAGTCGGCAGATAAACAAAAAGAAAAGAGGCCCAAGGAGGTTCAAAATCCGAAGCAGTCTCGTTTCAGTCATCCGATTGGAAAAGATAAACCGGAAAGTTCAAAGACTCCGCGCGCCTTCGACATTATGGCTCAGCTAGCCAATATTCCAGTGCGGATAACGCTATATGAGTTGCTGCGGCTATCTAAGGAGACTAGAGAAGCCTTGCAGGAGGCCTTGGCTGATTCAGAAGCATTCCTCACACGGATCAAGCCGGCGCCTGAAGAATTGGAACTTTTAGCTCAACAGTGCAATGTGGCAGCTAAAAACATTCCCTGCATCACCTTCACCAAAGAGGACATGCAGACGAAGAATTCAAACCATGATCGGCCCCTGTACTTCGTCGGGTACATTGGCTCCAGCGAAGTCAACCGAATCCAAGTGGATCCGGGTTCCGCTGTGAGTATAATGCCGCTTCGCCTAATGCATAGCCTTGGCATTCCAGTCAGCAAGTTGGCATCTACAGGCACGGTCATTTACGGATTCAACACCAGTGGGTCAAGGCCTTTGGGTAAGATCCGGATAAAGTGCCAAATGGGTGATCTAAAGACGGAGGTCACATGCTACGTGATTGATGCTGAGACATCCTATAATTTACTATTGGGTCGGCCTTGGATCCATAGTAATGTTATAGTTCCCTCCACCTTACATCAGTGTCT
>BQKN01056196.1:56005-82436 GCA_022839385.1 Asparagus kiusianus
TCGCGATTTGTTCGAGAAAAGAGAAAAGTTGTAATTTTTCTTTCTTTATTTTGATTTTCATTGTAAACTGGATCTTATAAAAAGACCGGATCTTTCTGTAACACATAAAGTTGTTCTTTAAGATAGCAATGACGTCATCAATGAAGAAAGCACCAATTTTTCCCGCGAACACTCAACTGCTCATATTTTTCTTTGACATTCATCATGGAATATTTGTGCTATTTCTTCAAGTTTTCATTAACCCATTCTACTAGGAACAGAAGTATTTTTTGTTGTGCCCGGAGAAAGCAAACCAACCGCCGGAAGAAACAAACCAACACAACCAAAACAATAGCATAAACACAATAACACAGTTTTAATGTGGTTCGGTAAGATGCCTACGTCCACGGGGCAAGGAAGGGGGAGTTTTCACTATTAGAAATCAAGGGGATACAACTAGGGCTACAATTCTCACAAAAACCCTCTCAAATCACACTTGATCTCTCCAAATTCTCCTAGAATAGAAGCCCAACAAAACCCCTCTTTCTTCAGCTCAAAACCCTTGCCTACAAACCTTAGAAACGAGTTATAGGGTATTTATACAACTCCCAAACAAAACGGGTCTGAAACCCAGATTCTTCCAAAACCGCTTCGGCGGTCGACCGTGACGGTCGACCGCCATGTCATCACGGTCGACCGTAACGGTCAACCGCACCAAATCCAGAACAGACCCCAAAGTCCAGAGAAAAACACGGTCGGCCGCCACGGTCGACCTCCACGAATCCAGACGCACAGTGAGGTCTATGCACGAACGTGATCGACCTTCAAAACCTCGCGGTCGACCGTCAAAACCTTGCGGTCGACCGCCAGCTTGCCAAACGCCTATTCTGAACCCATCAACTGCCAATCCTATAAATCTCCACCTCGGCGAAGATTCCCAAAACTGAGCCGACAACGACCAAACCAATTGCCTCACTTGTTGCATCCAGTACGCCATGGCAACGAACTCATGACAACGGACCCCATCCACAACACGTCGAGACTCAAACGGGAGTGCAAACACTCACCCCAAACCAACTGTGTCTACTCACCAAATCGGCTGCATCAAAACTAACTGCCTACGTATCCTCTTTAAGGAATCAAGCCTTCACGTAGTTCACCCTATGGCCTCCAAAGGCCATCAATCCAAAAGAAGACTCCTCAACTCTTCACCAATACCAACATCCAATGCGCGGCTAACAGCATCACCATCGGCTCCATACTGAAATGATCCAATTACCTCCACCCAAGGTGAACCAATGGCCGTATCCAAGCTATAACTACCAGCTGCACACGGATCTACCAACTCGTCATCAACATCCTGAGCAATCTGATCCCCAAACTGTGTCACCTCAACCAGAATCCCAACTAATGCAAAATGACCTGGACTATGTGGAGTAAGCTCCACCCAATGTGGAGTAGCATCACCCTCCACCCACTGTGATATCCCATTGATCTGATCAATACTCTCTACCTACTGAGAGTCCAAAGTGACAAACCTGCTCAGACTAAACTCAGAAGCCCTCAACTGATAGTCAAAAGAGCCTCTAAATCTTAAATGTGCAATCGGATCCAATCTCACATTCACGATGTGGCCACGTGCTAGGTAGCCTAATATTCGATGTCAACCAAAATCTAAAACAGCTCCACCAGATCTAACAATATCTAACGCAGCAGTTGACAGCTTCATAAGATGGCCCAAACCTGTCAGAGCCCGACTACCAAATCTACTGCTCGACAACCAACGCCGATCCTCCTCTAGAAAAGAACAGCCCACAAAATCCGCCATCTCATCACGTCGCCCCACTGTCTCCTCTCCTCTGAAGTGTCTCCAACTGCCATGAGCTTGGCACCAATGCAAGAAGAAACCCCTACTAGAACTAGTACGACGGTTAGCCTTTCTGCCCATTCACCTCCTCCAACTGTCGCTGACTACTAGGGCTTCATACCAACGGGACTTGGTTGCAACCCATAAATACCTAGTACAATCCTCAACATAGGAAACAAAATAATAATTACCTCCCAATGATGCATCCATGGAAGACCCCCTAATGCCTGACTGAACACCTCTAATAAGACCCCTCGATCGGTGGATAGAAGTGCCAAACTCCACCTCAGTCTTCTCGCTCATCCCACTGTGCTCAAAGGCCTTCACCCTATAGGTCATAGCACTCCTCAACAATCTATGCACGGCATAGCCAATCATATACCACAGCACCAAACAATACCACAGTTGTAAAACCCCGTAATACTGAATGTTGTGAGATATAATAATAAACATGTTATATTGTGATAAATAATGTTTAGATATTTGAGTATGTTAGGAATTGATTTGAGATCAATCCGATACATATATATGAATTTATGACTGGAAATGCACAAAACATGCATGAGAAAAAAATCTGGGAAAAATGACCAGTTAAGAGTTTATAGTTTTTAGACAACGATGCACTTAGAATCTGGTAAAAGTCAAAATACTAAAGTTGTAGGTATTTCCAACAGCTTTCCAAAAAATCTTATATAACCTCATTCCGAGATCAGACGTGAAATTTATTGCTAAAATACCGTAGGTTATTTTCCTAGTCAGACTAGGTTTCCTGGTTCGGGTCAAATGGGTTTATTTCGGGTTTGCATAAATATATACTTTAGATTTCACAAAAATTATTACCCTTACATCAGAGTTTCAAACCCTAGCAGTCCCTATTCCTCTCTCTAAAGTCCTAACCCTAAAATTAAGAATTTTGAGAGCTTTGTGAAGCAAATATCGACACAAGGGCGAGATCATCGACGTGTAGCAAGGAGAAAATGGGTTGTTTGCACTTCCAATTGCTTGCTGTGTATCTCAGAGGCTTAGAACAATATTTGAGGCAAGATTATCTTCATCCAAACCTATCCCCATAGTTAAATAACAAGTGTAGATGATTAATATGATGTTGAATATGTGTTTTCATGCTTTAATCTTAACCTGAGGTGTTAAAAGCCAGATTTTTGATAGTAAACCTTAAAAAAATGCTAGATTAATAATCTTTTCTTGCTATTTATGATAGTATAATGATCATGATCATTAGGGTTTTTCATAATTTTATTCATATATGAGAAATTTAAGTGATGTACTATATATATGTTTTTCTACAGAAAACTGCAACACTTATATAATCTTTAATTGAGAATTTAAGATAGCAAACAAAGTCCAAATTTAACCAAACCAGCTTTATATGAAAGATATATGTATCTAGTTTCTAAAACAGAAAACCATTTGTAAAAATATCTTTCCTAGAGAAAGATATGTTTGTTTTACTAACAGATATCACGTCTATTTTTCCTGCTTGTTTTGTGGAGCTGTGTTGCGCCGTTTTGAGGTGCGTTCGCGGAGTTTTGAGCCGCTTAATGTTATACGTATAGTGATGAATATGTTATGTTATACATTATTTTGTGGAGCTATGTTGCGCCGTTTTGAGGTGCGTTCGCGGAGTTTTGAGCCGCTTGATGTTATACGTATAGTTATGAATATGTTATGTTATATATTTAAGAATCCCAAGGGGATTATGATGAATTTTGATTTGATCATATTTGAATTAGATATAGTTCATATATATGTTGAATATCGTTAATGAGCATAACTCAATACTATATGGGATAGTGCATCGACATAGCAGAGATACAAAATTTTACATGAGGTGGATATCGTTGATGAGCTCAGTTCAGTACTACATAAGGTAGTACGTCGATATTCCACATGTGAAGGCCATTGAGTCGGATTTTAGGAGGTTTGATCTAGCCGTCCGTCCCGCACTAGGGTGCGATGAGGCTCGTAAGCCGTATTTCTAGGATACCTATTTGGTAGTCCGTCCCGCACTCATGTTATGCATTGAGATCGCGATGAGACTAATGAGCCATGTACACAGTTCAGGATACCGACAGGGTAGTTCGTTGTACTGAGATAATTACTTGATAGCCTAAGTATGACAGATGCCGATTATGAATACGACCTATCATTGAACTATATAACCGAGATACGTTACTTTTGAAAGTATACAAAACTATGTGTTGGTATTTTTATTCTATCTCTTTAGTGATTGTGGAAGATATTATAAATACGATGTAATAATATCTTATTTCTTTTACTATCTTTTTTATTTCTTAGTTGGGATTAATGATTAGAAATTCACAATTTGAGACTTATGGTATATACATGAGGGTTTCCTTGTTTGGATTATTTTGCTCGACGTACCAGTCTCGTGTTATGGATTTATAATTATTGGTTTTATTAGATTGTCTTTTCTTAGTTTGGTATTAATGTTTAGATATCTATAATTTGAGACTTATGGTATATACATGAGAGTTTCCTTGTTTGGATCATTTCGTTCGACGTACTACGTCTCATTTTGTAGGTTTCTAAATATTAATCCCACTTAAATACGTGAAAAATGAATCTAGGTAGACTATGCTTAATAGATAGAGCCTTCACTCCATCCAGTAGGCCTTTCCCTGGGGGCGGATGGAGGTAATCTTGCTATAGTGCTCTGACGCTCTTGTTGTTGTTTCTTTTTCTTTTAAAAATACCTTTTCAGGTAGTTCGGAGTTTCGGAGAGCCGCAGGGTGACGGAGTTCTGGCATAGTCGTCGTCGTGTATTTTTTACTTGTAAAGACTCTACTGTAGTTTTTAGTTTTATCCAGACATTAGAGTTTCATATTTATATTGTAAAAGCAGTATGCCTTAGTACGATTCTTAGTTGATTCATATTCAGACATTTTCATTATTCAGATATCAGATGTATTATAGTTGAGACATGATTCTTTTCATTTATGAGATATCTCTTCTATATCATGTCTATTACATTTATTCCCTTTATTTTATCTGTTTGTACCTACACTTCTATTTGGTTCTACTAGAGGATATTACTGTTATTGGTGAAACATGTTTATACACAGTGTGGTGCATGGCAGGTTTGACATCTCTGGTTTCACCTTGGACTGCAGCCTTGTGTGAACCCAGGGGCGTCACAGTTGGTATCAGAGCTCTAGTTCCAGTATCCTTAGGATCATCCTGTGTCGAGTCGTGGAGCTAGTATAGAGTTTCCTAGGAATCATGTATAGAGTCAGCTAGGAATTCCTAGAATGAGTGAGGACGTTATATACATATATTCAAAAACTTACAAATTTTTTTTTTGTGACAACTACCTTACTTTGATTGAAAAGTAAATGCATGAATGATAAGTGATACGATTTTTCCTATTGGTATATGTTGTGTTATTTATGATTAGGGATCTCACTTATTGTGTCAAATAAGCTCTCCTCTTTGTATTATAAACATTGGAACGAGGACGTGGTCGAGGTAAAGCTTGTACTCGGAGAGCTGGGCAAGTAGAGCCCGAACTGCAGTAGGCTCCAAAGTATCTGATCGACTTGGTAATACCAATTACAGAAGCAGAGACTAGCAACACTCGAGGAGTAAGTAACAAGCCAAATTTTACTCTCTAAAGTTCCACCACCAGTTGTACCAGCGTACCTATTGAAGAGGTAATACCGAAGGTCTCACCATCGCCACATCCAGCTATTAATAGAGTCGAAGAATAGGAAGCTGGGCTCGATAAGATTGAGGAAGATATTAGAAGTTGGGAGCATAAAAATTTTAGGGCACATCAGATTCAGTTACAACCTATAAATGGAGGAAATATGTGAGAAATACTTTTAGATTTACTTAACGTTGACTCATTGCAGAAGCAGAGGCTGGTAGCTTTTAGCCTGAAGGGTGATGCAGGAGGATGGTATAGGCTTCAGTTCACTCCGGATCATCGGATGGCCCTCACTTGGGAGGATTTCATGTATTTCTTCGACGAGCAGTACATCTCTTCTGCAGCACGGGTCGGGAAAGAGCTAGAGTTGTCTAAGCTAGAGCAAGGAGATATGTCTGTGGCTGACTATGAGAGCCGATTTATGAGTCTTCTACGTTTCACGGGCATGTGGCAGTCAGGAGATCGCCAGACGCAGATGTTTCTTATGGGACTTCGCCCAAGTCTTCGCCGTTGCCTAGTTTCCAGAAGATTCCGTTCAGTCCGAGAGGTCGTAGAAGCAGCTATATCGCAGGAGACAGAGATTGCGATGTTCTAGAAGAACAAGGAGGGCAACAACAAGTCTGTACAGCAGAATGATAAGGGTAAGGATAAGAGACCTTTTGCCAGACTAGGAGGACCCCAGCAGCGGGGTAAGGACTTTCATCACCATCAGCAGGGCAAGTTCAAGAAGGGAGCACAACATGACTCGAGAGCACCATCGTAGCGCAAGATTCAGGGTGCATGCTATAAGTGCAACAAGATCGGGCATAAGGCAAGGACTATCGCAGTGCGCCAGCAGGATGCCAGCAGGGCAGAGGTCAGGGCCAGCAGCAGAATCGAGGACACGATCAGTAACAGAACCGTGGTCAGGGTTAGCATCAGCAGGGCCGTGGTTACGGCCAACAGCCGTAGCAGAGGATTGAGGCACCGCAAGCTGTTCCTAGGATTGAGGGGCCAGTAGGTCAGATTCGCGCGATTCAGGAGATTCCCGAGGGATAGATAGTCCCGTATATTCCACTATCGTCAGTTCAGCAGTCGCCAGCCACTGGCAGAGTCTATATAGTCGTACTGCGTGATCACGGTGCGAGCGGAGCTATAGTAGAAGGTACTTTCTTAATAAACTCTTTTCCAGCTCGGATCCTGTTCGATTCCGGAGCTTCCCATTCTTTTATATCTTATGCCTTCATGGATAGGCTCTAGTTAGTCGCACATCCATTAGATGTTCCGTTGTCCGTCTCTACTTCCTTAGGGGAGGTATCCTTATTAGAGAACGTCTGTAGGAGATGTGTCATCAGCTTAGATGAGTCCAAGTTTATCATAGATTTGATCATCTTACGGATGTCGGATTTCAACGTCATTCTTGATATAAATTGGTTATTATCCTACTATGTTAGCATTGACTGTTTTACGAAGATAGTCAGTTTGCGAGCGTTCGATGGGTCTGAGTTAATCGTAGCGACCTCACAGGGCAACCAGTTTGCGGAGTCATTTCTAACCTATATCGAGGAGGTGATGCTGAGAGATCGGAGTGCTGATTTGTGTGAGACTAGAGTTGTCTCATATTTTCAGGATGTCTTTCAGGACATACCGGGGCTACCTCCTGTGAGAGAGGTTGAGTTCTGCATCGAGTTGCAGCCAGGCACAGCACCGATATCTTGAGCTCCATATCATATGGCACCTGCTGAGATGAGGGAGCTACAGACTCAACTGGACGAGTTGTTGTCTCAGGGTTTTATTCACCGGAGTCATTCTCCATGGGGGGCGCCGGTCCTTTTCGTGAAGAAGAAGGACGGCCGTATGCGTCTTTGTATAGATTATCGGGAGTTGAACAAGGTCACTATCCGGAATAGGTATCCATTACCGAGGATTGACAACTTGTTCGACCAGCTGTAGGGAGCATAACACTTTTCAAATATTGATCTTCGTTATGGCTATCATCAGTTGCGAGTTCGGAAGATGGATATTCCTAAGACCACCTTTCTGACTCGTTATGGGTCCTTCGAGTTTCTTGTCATGCCAGTTGGGCTAACCAATGCACCTGCGGTATTCATGGATTTGATGAATCGGGTTTTCCATCCATACTTGGACCAGTTCGTGATAGTATTCATCGATGACATTCTAATCCATTCGAGGTTGGAGGCAGGGCACGAGCAGCACCTTCAATTAGCATTGCAGACTTTGCGGGAGCACCAGCTATATGCCAAATTAAGCAAGTGCGAGTTTTGGCTATCCAAGGTTAGATTTTTAGGCCACATCATCAGCAGAGAGGGTATTGCATTGGATCCAGCTAAGGTTATGGTAGCACTTGATTGGGAGCCACCGACGATAGTTACTAAGATCTGTAGCTTTTTTGGGTTTAGCTGGCTATTACTGGAATTTCATTCAGGACTTCTCAAAAATAGCTACACCACTTACACGCCTTATGAAAAAGGGTGTACCTTTTTATTGGAGCATGGAGTGTCAGGAGGCCTTTGAGACTTTGAAGACTAAGTTGACTATAGCGCCAGTTTTGACCATTCCTAGCAGTGATAAAACCTTCTAGTCTACACAGATGCGTCGTTAGAAGGTCTAGGAGGTGTTTTGATGGAAACCCAGAGGGTAGTAGCATACATTTTCGTGTCAGTTGAGAACGCATGAACAGAACTATCCCACACATGACTTGGAGCTAGCAGCAGTAGTCTTTGCATTGAAGACATGGAGACACTACCTGTACGGGGTACAGTTTGAGCTATTCACAGATCATCAGAGCTTGAAGTACCTCTTCTCTCAGAAGGAAATAAATCAGAGACAGCGATGATGGGTTTAGTTCATTAAGGATTACGAGTTCGCGATTCAGTATCGCCCGGGGAGGGCGAATGTCGTAGCAGATGCATTGAGTAGGAAGTGTCGTCATAGGATTGCAGCTTTGAGATGCTCGTTATATCAAGATCTCCACACAGTTAGCCAGTTCAACTTTAGACCAGAGATTGGCGAGAGCAACGCATTTTTAGGAGCTTTATCCATACAGCCATCTTGGAGTGATAGAGTGGTCAGAGCTCAGTTGGACGACTCTTGGATTCAAGCCCGAAAGGGAGAGATTTCCAAAGAGCCAGGGCTGATTGGACCGTTGGAGCAGATGGAGGACTTCGGATGAAGAGCTGATTAGTAATACCAGCTAATGCTCAGCTGAAGAAGGATTTATTTGACGAAGCGCATCGTACCAGGTATAAAGTGCATCCAAGCACAACGAAGATGTGCAAGGATCTGAAGAGATATTTTTGGTGGAGCGGCTTGCGTAGAGAGATTGTAGAATATGTAGCTAAGTGCTCTACCTGCCAGCAAGTGAAAGTAGAAAATTAGAGACCAGCAGGAACCCTACAGCCTTTACCCATTCCGGAGTGGAAGTGAACAGATATTTCTATGGACTTCATTGTAGGATTGCCGAGATCGAAGAAAGGGAATGATTCAGTTTGAGTGGTAGTAGATCGGCTGACAAAGTCAGCACATTTCATACCAGTAAAGACGACATATACGGCAGAGATGTATGGACGGATGTTTATTCAGGAGATCGTGAGATTACATGGAGTTCTAGAGACGATTGTGTCAGATCGAGGCTCGGTTTTCACTTCACATTTTTAGAGAAGCTTCCAGAACTCTTTCGGCAGCAGATTATCTTATTCTAGTGTGGTTCACCCGCAGACGGATGGGCAGACGGAGAGAGTGAACCAAATGTTTGAGGACATGTTGTGGGTATGTGTCATTGATTTCCAAGGTAGCTGGGAGGACCACATCCTATTAATCGAATTCGCTTATAATAATAGCTACCAAGCGACTATTGGGATGGCACCGTACGAAGCATTATACGGGAGGCCTTGTAGATCACATATTTGTTGGGCAGAACCAGAGGACAGCCTATTGCTTAGACCAGAGCTTGTGAGGCAAACTACGGAGAAGGTAGAAATCATTCGAGAGCGCATTCTTGCAGCGCAGAGTCGTCAGAAGAGTTATACAGATCATAGGCGATGACCGTTAGAGTTCCAAATTAGGGACTATATGTTATTAAAAATATCACCAATGAAGGGAGTTCAGTGTTTTGGCAAACGAGGAAACTTGCCCCGAGATATATTGGACCATTCCTGATTATTGAGCACATTGGAGCTGTTTCATATCGGCTAGACCTACCAGCATCCATGTCGAGCATACACGATGTTTTTCATGTTTCGATGCTTAAGAAGCGCCTACGCGACGAGGAGGAGCAGCGAGTATTAGACGTACCAGAGATCGAGATTCAGGAAGATCTAACTACTATTGAGATTCCTGTATGTATTCTTGCCATGGAGGACAAGAAGTTAAGAAACAAGGTGATACCTTTAGTTAAAGTTTAGTGGAATCGGAGAGGAGCTGAGGACGCTTCTTAGGAACGCGAAGAGGATATACGTCGTGACTATCCACACCTGTTTGAGCAGGTAAATTAAATTTAGTATGACTTATTTATGATTTGTGGCTACGTGTATGGTAATGTTTATACTTAACGCTAAAATGATAATATTAACACTTAACTCCTAAGTACTCGGAACATATGGTATATATATAAGGGGTTCCTTGTTTGGATTTTTCGCTCGATGTACTTGTTCCATTTAGTTAGGGGTTAAGTGGGGATATTTGCATTTTAGACTGTTAAGTATAGACATTGAGGATGATTCTCGGGAGCGCGAAGATGTTATGCATCGCGACTACCTGCACCTATTGAGAAGGTGGATTGATTTATGTATGTGATTATTTGTATCGTTATATTTATATTTAACGCTAGAATGGAGATATTAATACTTAACTTCTAATCATTCAGAACACATGGTATATATATGGGGGTTCCTTATTTGTATTTTTCGCCCGACGTACTAGTTCCGTTTAGTTAGGGCTTAAGTGAAAATATTGGCATGTTAGATTGTTAAATATAGATATTGCTATGTTCATATCTGGAAACTAATAATACGAGATGTATATGTGACGGTTTTCTTGTCTGGATTATTCCCTCAATGTGCTTTTCTGGCATTATTAATCTCTAAGATACGAATGTGGAATTTCGGAGACGAAATTCTTTTAAGGGGGGAAGAATGTAAAATCCTGTAATACTGAATGTTATGAGATATAATAATAAACATATTATATTATGATAAATAATGTTTATTGATATTTTAGTATACTAGGAATTGATTTGAGATCAATCCGATACATATGTATGAATTTATGAGTGCAAATGCACAAAACATGCACGAGAAAAAATCTGGGAAAAATGACCAGGTAAGAGTTTATAGTTTTTAGACAATGATACACTTAGAATCTAGGAAAACTCAAAATACTAAAGTTGTAGGTATTTATAACAGCTTTCCAAAAAATCTTATATCACCTCATTCCGAGGTCGGACGCGAAAGTTATTGCCAAAATACCGAAGGTTATTTTCCTAGTCAGACTAGGTTTCCTGGTTCGGGTCAAACGGGTTTATTTCGGATTTTCATAAATATATACTTAAGTTTTCACGAAAATTATTATTCTTACATCAGAGTTTCAAACCATAGCAGTCCCTATTCCTCTCTCTAAAGTCCTAACCCTAAAATTGAGAATTTTGAGAGCTTTGTGAAGCAAATATCGACACAAGGACAAGATCATCGACGTGTAGCAAGGAGAAAATGGGTTGTTTGCACTTCCAATTGCTTGCTGTTTATCTCAGAGGCTTAGAACCATATTTGAGGCAAGATTATCTTCATCCAAACCTATCCCCATAGTTAAATAACTAGTGTAGATGATTAATATGATGTTGAATATGTGTTTTCATGCTTTAATCTTAACCTGAGGTGTTAAAAGTTAGATTTTTGATAGTAAACCTTAAAACAAATGCTAGATTAATAATCTTTTCTTACTATTTATGATAGTATCATGATCATTATCATTAGGGTTTTCCATAATTTTATTCATATATGAGAAATTTAAGTGATGTACTATATATTTGTTTTTCTGCAGAAAACTGCAGCACTTATATAATCTTTAATTGAGAGTTTAAGATAGCAAAGTCCAAATTTAACCAAACCAGTTTTATATAAAAGATATATGCATCTAGTTTCTAAAATAGAAAATCATTTGTAAAAATAACTTTCCTAGAGAAAGATATGCTTGTTTTACTAACAGATGTCATGTCTGTTTTTCCTGCTTGTTTTGTGGAGCTGTGTGGCGCCGTTTTGAGGTGCGTTCGCGGAGTTTTGAGTCGCTTGATGTTATACGTATAGTCATGAATATGTTATGTTATATATTTAAGAATCATAAGAGGATTATGATGAATTTTGATTTGATCATATTTAAATTAGATATAGTTCATATACATATTGAATATCGTTAATGAGCACAACTCAGTACTATATGGGATAGTACGTCGACATAGCAGAGATACAAAAATTTACATGAGGTGGATATTGTTGATGAGCTCAGTTCAGTACTACATGAGGTAGTGCGTCGATATTCCACATGTACATGCAATTGAGTCGGATTTTAGGAGGCTTGATCTAGCCGTTCGTCCCGCACTAGGGTGCGATAATGCTCGTGAGCCGTATTTCTAGGATGCCTATTTGGTAGTCCGTCCCGCACTCATGTTATGCACTAAGATCGTGATGACACTAATATGCCGTATTTCTAGGATGCCTATTTAGTAGTCCGTCCCGCACTCATGTTATGCACTGAGATCGTGATGAGACTAATGAGCCGTGTACATAGTTCAGGATACCTACAGGATAGTCCGTTGCACTGAGACAATTACTTGATAGCCTGAGTATGACAGATGCCGATTATGAATATGACCTATCATTGAACTATATAACTGAGATACGTTAGTTTTGAAAGTATACAAAATTATGTGTTGGTGTTTTTATTCTATCTCTCCAGTGATTGTGAAATATATTATAAATACGATGTGTTGATATCTCTGTCTTTTTTACTTCTTAGTCGGGATCAATGATTAGAGATTCACAATTTGAGACTTATGGTATATACATGAGGATTTTCTTGTTTGGATTATTTCGCTCGACGTACCAGTCTCGTGTTATGGATTTCTAATTATTGGTTTCATTAGATTGTCTTTTCTTAGTTCGGTATTAATGTTTAGATATCTACAATTTGAGACTTATGGTATATACATGAGGGTTTCCTTGTTTAGATTATTTCGCTCAACATGCTACGTCTCGTGTTGTAGGTTTCTAAATGTTAATCCCACTTAGATACGGGGAAAATGAATCTAGGTAGACTATGCTTAATAGATAGAGCCTTCACTCCATCTAGTAGCCCTTTCCCTAGGGACGGATGGAGGTAATCTTGCTGTAGCGCTCTGACGCTCTTGTTGTTATTTCTTTTTCTTTTAAAAATACCTTTTCAGGTAGTTCGGAGTTTCGAAGAGCCGCAGGGTGACGGAGTTCTGGCATATCGCTATCGCGTATTTTTTACTTGTAGAGACTCCACTGTATTTTTAAGTTTTATCTAGACATTAGAGTTTTATATTCATATTGTAAAGGCAGTGTGCTTTAGTACGATTCTTAGTTGATTCATGTTGAGACATTTTCATTATTCAGATATCAGATGTATTATAGTTGAGACATGATTCTTTTCATTTATGAGATATCTCTTCTATATCATGTCTATTACATTTATTCCCTTTATTTTGCCTGTTTGTACCTGCACTCTATTTGGTTCTATGAGAGGATATTACTGTGATTGGTGAAACATGTTTATGCATAGTGTGGGTGCATAGCAGGTTTGACATCTCTGGTTTCACCTTGGACTACAGTCTTGTGTGAACCCAGGGTCGTCACAACTGTCTAGCCAAAGAAGTCGTTAGCGCTCTATCAATCACCGTGCTCCCAAGTAGATAATATAAGTTACTCCTCCTGACGCCCTTCATCACAATCATGGACCCCAATGTAACCTTCAAGAAAGACTCCGTCAAGGTCACCCTATAGCCTGCTGCCTCCAATACCCCAAGTGAAATGATGTTCTTCCTCAGTTGAGGAACGAACCTCACATCAACCAACTCCCGAATCATCCCGTCACTCGTCCGAATATGAACGGAACCAATACCATCAATAGGGCATCTGTCATCATTACCTATAAGAAGAGCATCCCCTCTTTCTAACTCCTAAAAGCTGGAGAACCAATCCCTCCTAGGGCATATATGGTAAGTACTACCTGAATCCAACATTCACTCGGTGGAGTCGGAAACACCAATTGATAGAAGAGCTGGGTACAAATAGCCTGAAGAATCTGAATATGAAACGTCACCACTAGCCTTGGCAACATTCACCTCTGAAGCTTGAATAGCTTTCCCCTTATTCTTCCCGGCTTGTAATTTTGGGCATTCGGCTTTCCAATGTCCATCCCGTCTACAAAAGGCACACTGATTCCTACCAACTGCAGGATGTCCCCCTCTAGACTGCGACCTCCTACCATGGTTTGGACTTCTAGCTCTTGCAACCAATGCCCCCGCTACCGGCTCAATGAAGTCTCTTTGTCCTTCTTACGAAGTTGATAGTTCACAATAGCCGCGGTGACCTCACTATATGAAAGAGATGACTCCCATTAATAAGAGTGAGGACGAATGGCTCATATTCCTCGTTGGGCAAGGAACTTAACAATAACAACGCCTTGTCCTCATCTTCAACAATGACATCTACATTCGCCAAATCTGCAAGTAGCTTCGTGTAGTGGTTCATATGATCACTAATGGATGTCCCCTTCTTCAATTGGAAGCGATAAAGCCTCCTCTTCAAATACAAGCGATTTTCGACGCTCTTCGTCAAATACTTGCCCTCTAGGACCTCCCAAATCTTCTTTGCCGAAGTCTCATTCATCAAATTATATTCTAGATCTTGAGTGAGGCAAGACCTAATCACACTACACACCGTTCTATTCATTTTCTTCCAAACCTTCTCATCAATGTCGTCCGGTTTCCTGTCCAACTCTAATGTATCTTCCAAAATTTGCGCATTTAGCGCATCCAAGACTTCGCATCGCCAAAGTCCAAAATTATTTGTGCCATCGAACTTCTCCACATCTATCTTCATAGAATGGATACTCAAACTTTGGACGGTCTTCATACTAGAAGAACCCTCCCCAATTTTATCTTTTCCGGCCATATATCTCAAAGCACCTAAACTATTGCGGAACAAACAATAAATAGATCCAACTTGAAAAAGATAAAAACTTTACCACAAAGATCACATCTTTATCACCAATCGAAGCTCTACATGAACTTCGCAACTGATCTACACCTCCAAAAAGCCCAAGCGTTGCCCGGAGCTTTGATACCACTTGTTGTGCCCGAAGAAACCAAACCAACCGTCGGAAGAGACAAACCAACACAATCAAAACAATAGCACAAACACAATAATACCAGTTTTAACGTGGTTCGGCGAGATGCCTACGTCCACGGGGCATGGAAGGGGGAGTTTTCACTATTAGAAATCAAGGGGATACAACTAGGGTTACAAATCTCACAAAAACCCTCTCAAATCACACTTGATCTCTCCAAATGCTCCTAGAATAGAAGCCCAACAAAACCCCTCTTTCTTCAGCTCAAAACCCTTGCTTACAAACCCTAGAAACGAGTTATGGATATTTATACAACTCCCAAACGAAACGGGTCTAAAACCCAGATTCTGTCCAAACTGCTTCGACGGTCGACCGTGGCGGTCGACCGCCACGATCGACTGCCACGAATCCAGACACACAGTGAGGTCTATGCACGAACGCGGTCGACCGTCAAAACCTCACGGTCGACCGCCAGCCTGCCAAACGCCTATTCTGAACCCATCAACTACTAATCCTACATTTTTTCCGGCTTTGCTCAAGAATGGTTTCTCTCTCTCTCTATGAAAAATATTGCAGCCACGAAGTCTATAACTGGGGCATGATCTACTATAATTCCTTCTGTCCTTGTGAGTTTGCAAATTATGAAGAGCATGAGCGTATTCTCCATTCTTCATTTCTGTTGGAGGATTAATCTAAATTGCTTAGACAAAGTAAAACTCCTTGAGCTGTAGATTTCTCTCATCAAAAAGGCCAAGGATCGATCCCTGTTTATATTCCCAATTTTTGATTATTAGGCATTGCAATACTCATGCTATTCGCTGGCATTGTACTATGTTGAAGATGCAGTTTATGATGATTTCATAACTGATTCTGCCCTGTTTAACTATTTTCACATTGCGTGGATTAGACTTAATATCCCTAAGGATCCTTATATATGCATGCTCTGGTTAATAGTCTGGTAAGGCTCTTAACTCAAGATACATTGTGCGAGATGGGTATTTCAACTAGAAATTCTTTTTTGCTTTAGTGCCCAGGCTACTGATCATCAAAAAGTTTCTTCTCATGCCAGTTTCTCTGCTCATGTATGGAATATCATTGTGCTATGGCTTGGTTTCGGATAACTCAGTAGATTTTAGTTCACTTGAAGGAGGAGTCCTTACTTAAAAGGGTTACAAGGAGTGCCTTGTTGCATCACTATATGGGATTTGGCAAGAAAGAAATCTGAGGCTAGATAAGGAAGTCTTCAGGATCCAGACGTAATTGAAAAACATATCAAAACCCTTGAACTTACCCATTATTTTCACTGGGCCTGTTGAGTGTCAGGGTTGGGTTAATTCCCTATGGTTAGAGATATTTTTGTAACACTTGGGGGTATGCATGAGGTTACTTTGTAGTATAGTAAACGAAAATGGAAGAGAAATGTATAATGGGTTTTGGAATGGGCTCTGATAATGGGATTTGGGTTTACTTTTATGTGTTGTATTTTTCAGAGAGAATACTACTCCATATATAGAGGCTACCCCCATCATCTCTACCCCTTAAAGATTATGCCAATATCCGAGAGATATTCTCTCAAACATCCCAGTACCCATTATCCTCAATAAAATATCCCCTCGGCTTGATCGATTAGTGGTTGAATTGGTCACTAATTTAAATGGGTCAAATAACATCTCCCACTTGACCAATTAAACCAAGTGATATGTCACCCACTATCCGTGAGATTAGATGTTTCTTCTTACTATTACTCCTAGTATTCGTAGAGAGTAACACTTATTTAATTATTCATGAACTTTTGCAATACCTTTAATTTCTCCCAATAGTAAGGATATAAGTCACTTTAATTTCTCCCTTTTCTACAATACCTTGAATATAGTGATACAGGATCTCAATGTGTTTTCATTTGCAGCTATTCATGCCATTGTTGAATAAGTTGATCACTGCTTGATTATCAACAATAAATATCAACATGTCCTTTTAACAAATTGAAATCTAAATCAATTAAAAATCGTCTTATCCAGATAGCACATGCGGTTGTCATACTGTAAGTTATATATCCAGATTCTTGTATGTATCTAGCAACACACCCGTGTTTCTTACTATTCCAAGAAATAGCTCCTCCTCCAAAGATGAACAAGCATCCTAAAGTGAACTTTCAATCATCTTCATCACCTCTGAAATTAGCATCGGGATAATCGAGGAGATCAAGCGAATTGGCTTCATAAACCAATCTGTGAGTCAATGTACTTCTGATATACTTCATAATCTTTTTAGTAGCTTCCCAATGTGGTGGTCCCTCATATTACTTCGATATCGACTAACCACACTTATAGCATAAGCTAAATCAGGTCTACTGTATAACATTACATACATCAAGCTTCTAATTGCTTAAGCATAAGGAACATCTATTGGCTTTTGCCCCTCTTCAGGGTTTTGCTCTTACACAATCTCTTTCCCATGACCAATAGGGTTAATACCGAATTGGAATTCTCCATTCTAAACCTTTTAAGAATTAATATTAAATATTTTCTTGGTTTAAACTTAAACATTCCATATTTTCTATTTCGAATTATTAAATTCTAAGAAAATATGGTGCACCTCTAATGTCTTTCATCTCAAACTTTTCGCTGAGATCTGCCTTGCTTTTATTCAACATTTCCATGTCATTTCCGGCGAGCAATATATCATCCACGTATAAGGATAATATAGTAAATTTGCTCCCACTTTTTAAGATATATACATAATTATCTACTTTATTTTAAATAAAATCAAGTTTGGTGACTACATCATGAAATTTGAGATACCACTGTATAGAAGACTATTTTAAATCATATAGATATTTTATTAATTTGTAAACTTTATGTTCCTATCCTTTCACCTAAAAGCCATGTGGTTGTTGCATATATATCGCTTCCTTCAACTTTCTATTAAGGAATGTATTTTTAACATCCATTCGATATTCAACGATAGATAAAATGATTCTAATAAATGCAAATTTAGCTACAGGAGAATATGTCTGTTGAAAATCCGTTTCTACTTTCTGGTTGTAACCCTTTGCAACTAACTGTGCTTTGAATTTATCAATAGATCCATCAACACATTATTTCTTTCTAAGTACTCATTTGTATCCTATACATTTTTTATTTTCAGTAGATCACATAACTCCCAGACCTTATTATTTTCTATAAAATCCAGTTCTTCTCTCAAGGTTTCTAGCCATAAAGCTGTTTCATGCGATTTCATCGTATTAGAGAAGATTAAAAGATCTTGTTCTTCTATATTTGTATCTACTAAGAAAAAAGGTGGCTCACATGAATACAAATATTAATTGTCCATCCATGAAGGTTGCGTTCTTGGCCTTTTGTTGCCTATAACCGATTGATAAGGTACATCATTTTCCATAGATATTTCATCATGTTTAAGGTTAGATTCGTTCACAACATCTGGGCATTAGTGGAAATAACACTGTAATAATAATCATCGATTACAGTTAGAGGTTCTATGTACTATTGAACTTTGTTCCTCTTCTTCTAGATTCTCTAGAAATGTAGCATCAATATTTTCAACGACTCTTTTTTTCTTTATTGTAGGACTTATAACATTTTAACTTTTTTAAATATCCTATGAATCTACACTTCACTATTTTAAAATCTAACTTATCTCTAAGTTGGCATGGAATGAGAACATTGGCTATAGATCCCCACTTCATGAGATGATTAAGATTACGTTTCCTCCTATTCCATAATTCATAACATGTAGATACAATTGACTGGTGGAACTTATATTCAAAATATAATTTGTAGTTAATGTTAAACCCTAAAGGGGGGTGATTAGGGTCTTATGCTAATCTAATAAGATATTAATGCTGATTAAAATTTATTAAAAAATATATCCTAGACAATATTGATATACAATGAGATGTATGCAAGGATATATGAACAATAGCAAATAACAAAAGTAATAGTGCGCAATTGACAAACACAAACACACGATATGATCATGGAGTTCGGTCAACCACTTAACCTACGTCTCCACTCCTCACCTCGAGAAGATCTCCACTATCACAACCAGGTTTTCTAGTTTACCGAAAACATTACAACTTACACACTTGCAAATATACTTTACACCCTCTAAGTGTTGGCCTAGCCAGTGTCACCTTCCTCAAGTGCTCGAAATTACGACCTACCTCTAGGCTTTACTATCGACGCCACTGCTCTCGGAACCAACCCCGTCTCTCACCAACCACTTCTCTCGGTGTCCAAGTGTAATACAATGTGCAACTCACAATTAGGCCCAAGTACAATAAAACGTTCTCTAATATAAATGAGAACTCAATGTAGGCACATTCTCACAAATCACAATCCCACAATCCGATATATGATGTATGAAATACTACAAGCTCAAATAGGGTGTGTGATAAAATGAGTATAAACAAAATCTAACTCAATTAGCAAAATTAGCAATGATGATAATAAGATAATAAAAAACGAATTGCTAGAGAATAGAGTTAGAAAAACTTATCTATAAACATAATAGAGGTTGAAGGAGATTGAAAATGAATTCCTCAATTGAAAGAGCAAGCCACCTCTTTGTAAACTCAAACTTAAACAAACTTAAACAATCTTTAAACACTTTTTAAACTCTTGTTAAAACCCTCATGAATTATTAAATTCTGATGAGAACAATAGGGGTTTATATAGAAAGAAAAACCAAGGCAAAAAAACCCAATGAACACCAACAAAAATGATAAAATACACAAAGCTAGAAATATAGCCGTTATAGCTGATCAGTCGACTAACGGGAAGCATCAGCCGACTGATGAGCTGACCGTTGTAGGCATCAGACAGCTCATCGGTCGACTGATGACCGAGATCAATCGACTGATGACCTTATCAGTCGATTGGTCAGTCGACCAAACTAAAAACATAGAGCAAACTACAATTCCAGGTACTTTCATCAGTCGACTGACCAGTCGATTGATAACCAATTATCAACCTGAAAAATAATTTTTGAATTTGAGTTTCAAGGCTCTATTAAAATAGCAAATAAATTCCAAAAAAATGTAAAACTTAGGAAAAAGTTTATAAACATGAATATGAGCATGTTGAAAAAAGAATTTTTTAAATTGCTCTTACCATTTATGAAAACTCAGAAATATTCAAAAGTGCTAAAATACATGTGTTTCAAATATGTTGTTTTTGCCATTTTAGCTCAAATCAAGTTCTGAAAACTTGTGTAATCTTTTTATGGACATAATAAAAGATGTTAGCATGGTTTGTATAGTCCAAAACATATTTGAATGTTTTTTGCATAAAAATACCTATTTTCATGAAAATTCACAAATGAAATGTGTGTGTATGTTCGAGCTTCTAGAATTAACACACAATATATAAACCTATACTAAATATACAAAGAGGGAATCTTTTGAAGCATGAACCTTGATTGAGACTTGATATGCATAGCTTCAATATATCAGTTTTGTTCAATTTTTTGTGTATACCTGTATAAACTAAACAACACAAAATAAAATACTGAAAATAATATTAGTTGTAAATTGTTTACTAAATCATCATCAAAATAAGAAGGCCAACAATCTCCTCCTTTTTGATAATGACAAACAATTTACCAATATACATAAAGGTCAATAAACCAATTAAAAATAAATACTATATACTCACAATTTTCTCCCCCTTTGGCAACATCAAAAATTGAGAAAATATATATCGAGAGCTAGAAGCTCCCCCTATATATAAGCATAAGTGAGATACATATAAAAAATAGGGATTCTCCCCCTATTTAAAAGCATGTAAGAATGGTTAGCGATAATATATAAATAGATGGAGGTTGTGAAGTAATAATGTACAGAAAATATATATGATAACAACCACATCCGCAGATTTATATAGAAGCATAAGAATTGAACATGAATATACATAAGCCAAAAATTAGAGTTTACACACTCTCACATGTTCAACCACCAACCAATGCTTACATAAACAACCACAACACAAACTACAAAGTGCCATTACAACTAAAACAAAGTACCATACAAGGAACTCCAAACCAAACCATAAAGACAAAGTGTCATAAAAAGTACATAAACACTAAAGTTACTACAAATCAAACTACATAAACATCTCCAAACCAAAGTTACTACATAAAAAGTTTTTCAACCCATAAGTACATAAAAACAAAAGTATAAGATCTGCATCACTAAGACGAAGAAGGTCCTAGACCTGAGGGCTGAGTGGATGGCTTCAAAATGCTGAGTATCTTAGAAAGTTAGAGTCCCAAACCATCAACTTTCCCGACCAACTCCTTCTGCCGACGCTCGAGACCACTCAAGCACTCATAAACACCATCCAAGCGACTAGCGATAGACACGGGCATGTGAGATGAGGTAGAAGGGGAAAGGTGAGAAGACCTATACGATGAGTTAGAAGAAGAAGACTCAGCTGATCCTGCTAGCTCAGGAGATGGAGGTGGAGGTTCAGGAGAGGGAAGCCTATCAAGAGCATATTGGGTAGCGAGAATACCCATTTGATTCAAAGCGACGACATCAATGAAAGGTCTAATTTTTATAGAAGGTTCCCCGAAAAGATCGACATCGAAATGTTTGAAAGTGATAGTAAGAGTGGCCCCAAATGGAATTAACTTTGTGTGAGTAGAGGCCATGATGTCAAAGATAACTTTCCCCCGTAAGATATCCCTATTGCCAATAATGGCATATATGACATTGGAAAGGTCTTGGGAGTAGTGGTCAAAACCCCTTGTTTTGGGGATTAAGTTATAGCTTATAATTCTCCCAATGACCTTAGCTAGAAAGGTAACATTATTAGAATCAAATGGAAAATGTCTACCGGGGAGGATAACTAACGAATCAATGGCGGGATCATCAAACTCAATATCACCTAGAAGAGTGTCTCCCCTAGGTATCCCAAGGATTTCTGCAAGCTGGTTAGCGGTGAAAAGAAGTTGTCGACCCTTAATGATGGATGTAATGAAAGGTGTACTAGGATCAGTGGAGTCAACTTGCAAGTTTGCATAAAACAACCGCATTAAATGAGGATAGTAAGGGGTGCATTAGTACAGTTAAATAGATGAAATAAACCGGCATTTTTGAGAATTGTACTAATGTTCAAATGTTTACATTCCTCATAATTAACAACTCTACCCGGAAAGATTTTAAGTTGACAAAGAGCGTGATATTTCCCAAGCAATGTGGGAGATCACAACTCATTTTTATAAAATTGTAGATTTTCTACCGGGGGATCTTGAGCTCTAAGAAGGGGGTTAGGAGCTTGCGAGGAAGAGGGTCTTCCTAAACTGGTTCTAAGACGTTTGTTACCCCTTTGCATAGTGATTAAGAAGGCTAAGAACAAATATTAACCTCTATAGTTTTGAAACCCTAACAGAACCAAACCCTAAATCTGAGCAAATGGAAAGAGACAAGAAAGAGAGAATTATACCCTCTAATGTGAGCACAGACCTCGACAATCGACGGAGTGGGAACGATCGTCGGAGAGGATGACGGAGAGAGAAGCTTTGGTCGACTGGAAGAGGGGAAAAAGCTGATCGGATTTGAAATGGGGAAGTAAGAGATAGTTTGGGTATAGGGAATAGATTTAATGGCTAAGATCGTCTCTCGAAACAAATGAGTGGCCAGGATGAGATGCATAGGCGGGTCGGGTCCAAAAACACAAATTAAAACTGTAGAAAAATCAAACCCGTTAAGCAGTTAGCCCGTCGGTCGACCTATCAATCGACTGATGGCATCAGTCGACTGATATGTCGACTGATATGCTGAAAAACTACTTTCTCATATAAACTTAATTTTTGTGATTTTAAATATGTATAAATATATGTAAAATTGTAAATATTCATATAATTAATGATAAAACATGTCTCAATCAAAAAATTCTCATGAAATCAAATTTTCTTAGAAAAATATATATTTGTATAAGATAAATCACAAAAACATTTTTAAAACTCATCCTATGAAAACAAAAACTCTTAAAACGAAACAAAATTAATTTTATTTTAGCACCCAAGTATTTTTTGTACCGAAAGAGCTTGGGACATGACCCCCATCATTTAAATTCAAGGCCCTAGGGTTATGAATCTATTTGAGCGTAATTTGTGCACGGATAGGGTTAAAATAAAAATTGTATACATGACCCATACGATTGCAATTTATGCAATATAGGGTTTGAAATGGTTTGTGTTGACCAAGATGTTGTGCACATGAGTCATTTGCAAAAATAGGTTTTTCTTTAAAATTATTTGTCAAACTAGAGTTTCTTCTCAAATCGAAACAAAACTTCGTCAAATGACTAAAACGACCATAATATTCACACTTATACACATGAGCATGTTTATGATTATCACTATGTGTGTGTACATGTGTATGAGATGAAGAATCTTGATGGGATGCACAAACATGATTAGACTTGTTAGGCTTTTTGTGCATTATAACAAAATTTCGCAATGTGGTCTTTACGGCCTCAAATTAAACATTTGTAAATTTTGTTATACATATGTGCATAGTGAGTAGTTTTCTTGGAAGAATTTGTATTGGACTTTGCACATATATACATAAGCTTTTTGTTGTTAGCAATACAAGTGTTTAGTCTTGAATCTAATGTGGACATGCGTTCTTTCATATGATTCAACTCATCATTGTGCATACAAGTATTGCTATTAGAAGTAGGATAAACATAATCATTTACCATAGAATCCAATCTATTTTTACTAACTTCTACTTCTAATAAAGCATCACATTTTTCATGAAGCAAACTAGCATTTTCTAATCTTAATTTTTTATTACATTCTTTAATATTTACATTTTCATTTGCAATGAGATCAAATTTAGTAGCTAGTGTTTCATGAGAGGATTTCATATCGAGATGCTTGCTTTTTAATTCAATGTAGCTACGTTACAATTTTTTATAATCATGCATCAAAATTTCATAGCCATGTTCGAGTTCATCAATGGTAAGCTCATTTTCATTATCGGACTCGTATACCTCACTAGGGCTATTGCTTTGCGCTTGTGTGCATGATGAGGCTCCATGTGAACTTGTAGAGGGAGCCATCAAAGATTGTCGGATCGCCTTGATGTGCTTTAATAAATTTCTATAAGGTGTAAGCACGATTGAAAAGAATAAATTTGTTAGAAATAGATGAGTCAAAAGCATTAAGTAAGAATTCTAACAAAATCTTGTTCGTTGTAAACATTCTATGATTATTTTTATTTCACTTGGATTTCTCCGAAGTGGGCACAATATAAGCATTGTCAGTAATTTCCCACAAATCAAAATATCTAGATCTAACAAATAGCTTAAATCTAACACACCATTAGGCATAGGAAAAATTATATAAATGAGGTGCAACAATAATGGCATAACCTAAACTAGGTGCATCGTGCATATCCGTAATATATGAGCAAGCAAAATAAATAATATCAAAGCAAGATTAGCAATAATATAGAATCTTGGACCGTTAACTCAAGCCGGTTAAACCTTAAATCAAGAGTATCAAGCTCTGATACCAATTGTTAGACCCTAGAGGGGGGATGATTAGGGTCTTGTACTAATCTAATAAGATATTAATGCCGATTAAAATTTATTAACAAATATATCCTACACAATATTGATATACAATGAGATATATGAAAGGATATATGAACAAAAGCAAATAAACAAAAGTGATAGTGCGCAATTGACAAACACAAACACACGATATGATAATGGAGTTTGGTCAACCACTTGACCTACGTCTCTGCTCCTCACATCGAGGATATCTCCACTATCACAACCGGGTTTTTGATGCTCACCCGAATAACGTTTACACCTCACAATACGGTTTTCAAGTTTATCAAAAACTTTACAACTTACACTCTTGCAAATACACTTTACCTCATTTAATTGTTGGCTTAGCCCGTGTTACCTTCCTCAAGTGCTCGGAATTACGACCTACCTCTAGGCTTTACTACCGACGCCACTCCTCTTAGAACTGACCCCGTCTCTCACCAACCACTTCTCTCGGTGTTCAAGTGTAATACAATGTGCAACTCACAATTAGGCTCAATTACAATAAAATATTCTCTAATATGGATGAGAACTCAATGTAAGCTATCTTACAAATCACAATCCCACAACCCAATATATGATGTTTGAAATGCTACAAGCTCAAATAGGGTGTGTGTGATAAAATGAGTTTAAACAAAATCTAACTCAATTAGCAAAATTGGCAATGATGATAATAAGAAAATCAAAAATGAATTGCTAGAGGATAGAGATAGAAAAACTTATCTATAAACATAATAGAGGTTGAAGGAGCTTGAGAATGAATTCCCTAATTGAAAGAGCAAGTCATCTCTTTGTAAACTCAAACTTAAACAATCTTTAAACAATTTTTAAATTCTTGTTAAAACCCTCTTGAATTATTAAATTCTAATGAGAACAATAGGGGTTTATATAGGAAGAAAAACCAAGGCACAAAACCCAATGAAAACCAGTAAAAATGATAAAATACACAAAGCTAGAAATATAGCCATTATAGCTGATCAGTCGAATGACGGGAAGCATCAGTCGACTGATAAGCTGACCGTTGTAGGAATCAGATAGCTCATCGGTCGACTGATGACCGAGATCAGTCGACTGATGACCTCATCAGTCGACTGGTCAGTCAACCAGACTAAAAACAGAGAGCAAACTGCAATTCCATACACTTTCATCAGTCGACTGACCAGTCAACTGATAACCAGTTATCAGCCTGAAATGATTTTTGAATTTGAGTTTCAAGGCTCTATTAAAAATAGCAAATAAATTCTAAAAAATATAAAACTTTGGAAAAAATTTATAAACATGAATATGAGCACGTTAGAAAAAAAATTTCAAATTTCTCTTACCATTTGTGAAAACTCAAAAATATTCAAAAGTGCTAAAATACATATTTTTAAAATATGTTGTTTTTGCTATTTTAGCTCAAATCAAGTTCAGAAAACTTGTGTAATCTTTTTATGGACATAATAAAAGATGTTACCATTGTTTGTATAGTCCAAAATATATTTGAATGTATTTTGCATAAAATGCCTACTTTCATGAAAATTCACAAATGAATGTGTGTGTATGTTTGAGCTTCTATAATTAACACACATTATATAAACATATACTAAGTATACAAAGATGGAATCTTCTGAAGCTTGAACCTTGATTGATTGACTTGATATGCATAGTTTCAATATATCAGTTTTGTTCAATTTCTTGTGTAAACATGTATAAACTAAACAATACAAAACAAAATACTAAAAACAATATTAGTTATAAATTGTTTGTTAATTCATCATCAAAACAAGAAGGCAAACAATCTCCCATTTTTTAATGATGACAAACAATTTTCCAATATGCATAAAGGTCAATAAACTAATTGAAATTAAATACTATATACTCACAATTTTCTCTCCCTTTGGCAACATCAAAAATTGGAAAAATATATATCGAGAGCTAGAAGCTCCCCCTATATATAAGCATAAG
>BQKN01056196.1:82446-96712 GCA_022839385.1 Asparagus kiusianus
ATATATATCGAGAGCTAGAAGCTCCCCCTATATATAAGCATAAGTGATAGAGATATATATATATATATATATAAGGGATTCTCCCCCTATTTAAAAGCCTGTAAGAATGATTAGACACAATATATAAATAGATAGAGGTTGTGAAGTAATAATGCACAGAAAATATATAAGATAACAACAACATCCACAGATTCATATAAAGGCATAAGAATTGAACATGAATATATATAAGTCAAAAATTAGAGTTTACACACTCTCACATGTTCAACCACCAACCAATGCTTACATAAACAACCACAACACAAACTGCAAAGTGCCACTACAACCAAAACAAAGTGCCATACAAGCAACTCCAAACCAAACTACATAAAGACAAAGTGTCATAAAAAGTACATAAACACTAAAGTTACTACAAATCAAACTATATAAACATCTCCAAACCAAAGTTACTACATAAAAAGCTTTTCAACCCATAAATACATCAAAACAGAAGTATAAGAGATAAGGTAAGAAATCGTTATCCAAGTGACGCGCGATGTGTTCACGAGGTTCGGTCCGCTGACCTACGTCCCGGCTCCCTACTCTTGAGGAGAATCTACTACACAACCCGTTTTGGAAGCCGAAACTTCTTCTACACAACGATCTCTACGAGATCTCACACCCACATGATTGATCTCCATGAGATCACACTCACAATAGTAGAAATCACAGGAAAAACTCTCTTTACAGCAACCCTTTGGAAAGAAGAGAGATAGCACTTGAAGCTTGCGATGTGAAAAAAGATGAAAGTTGAAGCTATTTTGAAAACACAACCACAAACTCAAGAGATTTGCAATTAATTCCCTTGTTGGAGTAGTTGGGGGTTGTTAGGTATTTATAGGAAAAGAAAATAGCAGCCAAAACCCAAAGAAATCCAGCAAAAATCTTACAAAATCCAAGAAATAGATTTTGAACAAAACTAGTCGTTTGACAGGCTATCAGTCGACTTACGGGCGGCGACAGTCGACTAATAAGCTGAACATCGTATTCAAAAACAAGCTTATCAGTCGACTGAAAAATAATTTCAATCGATGGAAACACAACAGAGAGCAAAATAAAGATTCCAGGCACTTTCTTCAGTCGACTCATCGGTCGATTGGCTTCATCAGTCGACTGATTAGTCGACTGATAACATGTTATCAGCCTGATTTGGTTTTGAGAGTGAGTTTCAAGGCATAGTAAAAAAATAGTAAAAAAATTCTAAAAAATGTAAAACTTTCGGAATAGTTTATAAACATTTTGACAAACTTGTTTGAAAAAGAATTTTGCAAAAAGGTCCTCGTATTTGTGAAAATCATCATTTTAACAAAAGTACCAAAATACGAGTGTTCGCGTGGAAAATTGTGTTCTTCTTCATTGATGATTTCATTACAACTTTGATAACAACTTTATGCGTCTACAAAGATCCGGTCTTTTTATAAGAGCCGGTTACAATGAAAATCAAAATAAAGAAATAAAAATTACAATTCTCTCTGAACAAATCACGAGTTTCCTGTTTTATGGTCCCTCGCTTGCGTGGGTTGTTTGCCTGTGCCGGGGTTGATTACCGTGGACTACCGCGCAATCTCGATCCGAACAGATCTATGTAGTATAACGGGTATTATCCCACCAAGGAGATAATAGCCGGGAGGGATCGTTTCACCAAGGAAACGCTCGCTCAAATCTCGGGATCTAAGAACCAAGCTTAGATCCGGAGTAGAATGACGTAGATCTGAGTATCCAAGTCTTCAAGCCTTCACAATTCCGAGTTGAGGTCGCAATCCGGCAGAGTTTCGGCTCTTCAGAAGTTTCAGAAAAAGTCCCCTCAAATGAACAACCACCCCTCCTATTTATAGCCTCTCTTCACTGTGCATTCATGCACAAGAGAGAGGGGGGGAGTCGGGCCACCTCAGGGTGGCTCGGCCTTGGCTGAGCCACCCTGGGGTGGCTCGGCCACCGAGCCACCCTAGGGTGGCTCGGCTTGGGCCGAGCCACCCCGGGTTGGCTCGGTTTAGGCCGAGTCCCCGGGTGTGTTCCGTTTTATCATTTTCCGGTGTTTTCCGTCTTTTGGTTCTTCGTTTGATTTGTCCGGACTTTGATTTGATAGCCCAGGTCTTTATTTGGCAGTATTCCTGCCTCGGTGTTTGAGTTCAAGTCCGTTTTGTTGTTGGACGACTCGTTAACTTTCCGAACCGTTGGTTTGGTTCCACACGCGAACGTATTCCGTTGCTTGCGTGCCTCATCGCCTCGTCGCTCGAACGTCCGTTGATTTGTCGAATCATCGCGCCGAGCCATGTTAAGGGACCTATAGGCAATTTTATACGCCTACAGATACCCCCTCCAAAGTGTTCCAGCCTTGTTCTTTTATAGAAGAGTCTGGAATACTTTGGATATGATTGCCCCTACCCTTTGTCGGTGTAGCGGGACCTGGAACGACTTTTGTTCTGTATTCCTTCACTCCTTCAGGCTATTCGGTGCTTCGTCGAATGCTTGTAAGGATTCCAGTGCTGTATTTATTGTCTGACCGTCGTCGGAATTTGAACTTGAAGTCGATTCCTGATTTTCCAATCTTTAGCTCGTGTTTGTTGGTTCGACATACAACTAACCCTCGATTGTTGGCGTTGAGTCTTCATTTGCGACGCATTGTCCGGCGTCGTGTTATTGAGTTATCCTTAAGAATATTTTTAGAAAAATATTCCCCAGGAACTTCTCAACAAAAATAGGAAATAGTTTATACTCGTATACCTTATTGGAGTATTTCCGTGCTCAAAATAAGCTGATCCGGCTTTGAAAATGAGCCAAAAAGGCAGTAATTTGGCTCAAAAGATTTCTTCCGTTCCTTCCGAATATGTGGGAGAGACAGGAATAAACCAAGGATGGGACCCTCAGTTGATTTGAAGTCGTTTTGACGCTTAATTCGGCCTCTTTTGAACTAATTTGGACTGGTCTGGTTCGGTTCAACTTGGTCCGGTCCGGTTCAACTTGGCCCAACCTATAAAAGGGCCCCTTTTTCCATCTTTTTCTTCTTTTCCTTCTCTTTTTCTAGGGCCGGCCCCCCTGTCCTCTTTTTGCCTTTTCTCTTCCCTCGAGCACTCTTTCGTCTTCAAATCTTGATATTTGTCCTAGATCTAGGGTTCCTTTGGATCTTGGACTAAAAAATCCCTCAAAAAGCCATTCTTTAAAATCCCTCTCAGGCCCCTCGAGCGCGTGGTGAAAGTTTCCTAAAAGACCTCATCTTTATTGGATCTCGAGCCTTTCTTCAGGTAAATCCTCCACAATTTCGATCTTTTTCATGCTCAATTTAATTTATGTACTTGTGGGATCGTATGTGGGGGTTAAAACTATGATATGACGCCTCGAGTTAATCTTTCAGGGGGGTAGATCTGATAAAAAAGTGATCTTTTTTCTAGATCTGACCTCTTTTAATTTATTTTGCAGCTTGTCATGTCGCGTTCTTCGAGAGGTCGTTCCCCTGCTATGTTGGCTGATGGCGCGCCTCCCTCCTATGCTGGTAAACTATTTTTGGCAGTATTTGGAAATTTACAAATTAGTCCCTATTTTCTTGTAAATTTACAAATTGGTCCCTTTTTACCCCACGTTGTTCTCCTTGGTGAGGCAATCGGGAAGAGCCTTGATTCTCCTTGGTGAGGATCGACGCTTCAAAGATATGCTTTGCTTGGTTAAAACCATATCTCAAAATTAAAGGGGGCGATTTGACGCTACATTGCGCTTTATAAGGCAGGGATATGTTGTTGACATACCCTGTGTTGTGATTGCACAATGTGGCCAAATCGTCTCACCCTTTATAAGACAATGACTCTATCTTAACTATTTGTAAGATGAGTTCAATTTCCTTTTATAATCGAGACTAACCAGTGTTTAACTGTCTATTTTGCAGTGGGGTACCCTTCTGGATCATTCTCGTCCCACGCAGTCTGTGGGCGTCGTGGCGAGTATTACTCGACCTCCGACGATCCTTCCCCTATTCCAGCTACTCCTCAGTTTGCTTTGGGCACGTCGACTGAGGTTGCCCAAGTGGTGAGGGAAGGTGGTCATCGGGCTATTCGTCAGCTGATCATAGATGCGCCTTTTGTGAAGGATGCCAGCTCTACTCAGCCTCTTCGGAAGAGCGATTTCCTATTTGGTGATTCTGTCGATGACCCAGAAGCCGTATTCATTGATGTTGAGCAGTGGCTCCATAAGACCGGCAGTGGCTTCATATACTTGCCGGAGATTCCTCGGCATCGCTCATTGACTGAGCTCAGGTGTCAGGCTGTGACACGGGAGATGTCGTGGCGTTTGACTGAGGATCATGAGAGCGTCCATTGTGGTTACGTCACTCATCAGGCAGCTCCTGGCTCGAGCAGGAGCCATATCACTGGATTGCATCCTGGAGTGTTGGGACTAGATGCACCACCACGTAACGAGTTTCTCGCCACTGCTTCGACCTTGAGGAATCGCCTCGCTGCCCTAGGACGGGAGATGCCTACTACTCGTCACAGGATTTACGGTTGGGTCCATTCTTTGGACAAGTCTTGGTGGAGCCGCATGACGACGTATGTTTTGAGATGATGGAGCGAGGAGTTGCACGCTTGCGGTTTGTATACAGCCGTCCGTGCCACCATGTATGGCTTACCTGTCAGTTTGAGACATTTTTGTGCTTTGTTCGAGTTATATAATCCAGACTCGAACACTTTTTTGACCCGGCAGGGGGAGTTGGGTTTGGCTCTCCACGAGATGCATAGGATTTCTGGCTTGCCCATGGGACAGATGCTATACCAGGAGTACTTTCCCTCTAATCATGAATTGGACCAGTTGAAGGATCGCATGCCTGATCGCTATGAGACTCTATGGGATCTCACTTGTCATTATCACATTGCTTTAGCACAGTCTGAGCCTTTAGCAAAAAGGACCAAGGCCTCCGTGAGTCTGAAGCAGTTTGCGAACTATTTGTTCAAGAACCTGGAGAACCGTTCTGGCGAGGATATTTGTGAGTTGGCCCCACTCACTCCTTCGGAGGTGAACAGTCTGTTGAAGAAGATTGACGCTCGTTCTTATACCACTAGCAGTCCTGAGGGTGGCTTCCCTACGAAGACCAAGTTCAGATCTTTCTTATGGCATGCGACCACACCGATCCGACCGATGACCCTTCTTACCGGCTTTCTTGCTATCTGGTTGAAGAAGTGCGTGGTTCCATACCAGTCTGGCGACGCCTTGCCCTTGGAGGTACTCTATCCAGCAGTTCAGCTTGCTTACAAGAAAGAACTCTCACTTCTTCCGGTGATGGTGGCTAATATTCACCGAGGACTTCGACAGCTTTCTAGTGCCTTCACACGGAAGGAGACCGATTTGCCAGGTCAGATTCCCACTCTTAAGGTGGAGCTTCCGTACGCTTATCTGATGGCCTGGTTCGTCCTCCACCGCTCGGATATGATGTCGGTGCCGAACGCCATAGATCACTCCGTTCCCCTGCTACAGTTGCTTGAGAATGGCAGGTGGGAGGGCCGAGGATTTTCTGATGTCAGACAGCAGCTGCAGGTCCACAAGTGTTGGGCATTCTCCACTTGTTTTCCGCAGTTCTCCGGCCGGTACGGCGAGTGCTTGATAGATGATGAGAGGCCGAGAGAGTATCGGACTCACTTAGACATTGGCTGCTTCAATTGGCTGGTGAACATCAGGCCTGGCTATCTGACTTTTCGGGTGAGGGATCAGTGCTTCATAGAGCCATATCTACCCTGCCGATTCGCTCGCCAGTTTGGCTATGATCAGCTCTACATCGGGAATCCTCGTCAGCAGTTTCGGACCCATAGTGGTTTGGTAGACGGTCTCCGTGCATGGTTGTGGATCGTGACTGGCTGTACTGGTGCTAAGTTCAGTCTTCCGAGTATTGATCGGCAGTTGAACCTCACTTTCTTGAGCTGCAAGTGGTTACTAGCAGCTAACAAGACTGTCCCCGTGAAGCCGATTGCAGAGATAGAGGCTGAGGAGGCTTCTCAGCTTGATTCCCTTAGGATTTGGGAGAACGCTCGGGCACAAAGGACGCGGAACAAGACTCGCCGGATTGATGAAGAGGGCCAGAGGACATTCCATTCCACAGACGAGGCTTCAGGCGGGGATCCCGAAGATTATGATGACTTTTCCGAGCGAGGTTCGCAATTCATTTTTTACTTCTATCTTCCAGAAGTATTGAAACTGACTATGGTTTGATGTTTCAGGGACCACAGTTGATCAGGATGAAGAGTTCCGTCCTCCTCCCCAGGCGAGACCTTCGATCCCCATTGCTAGGCGGAAGAGATTAGCCCGTAAGCCGCGTGCAGCTTCCCGAGCTTCTGATATGGACCTGGCTGGCGATGATCCTGCCAGTGATGGAGGTAATATCCATCCTGTGAACCATTCTCTTGGTTATTCGGAACATTGACTCATGCTCTTCTATCTCTATATAGGAGTGCGTAGAGAGAATGAGATGAGTCCCGATCCCATTCCCGTATCTCCCGATGAGTCTGACCCACTACCTCATGTAGAGAGGCCTACAGGAGTTGCTGACATTAGAGAGGAGATCAATGTAGGACCCGATTCCGTGAATCTAGGTACATCTAACACTAACACTGTATTTCTTTAGATAATACACGAATGAATTTGTGTATTCTCTAACTGTCCTCTACTTCTTGCTTCTTCAGATAATTTGCAGGAGGCGAATCCTGGAAATGAAGAGGCTGATGCACCTGTGAGAGGTAACTCATTTCCATTAGTTGTAGTCTCTTCACTCTTCTTTGACACTTATATCTTTTTATGTCAGATTTCTCCATCGATGACTTTGACGAGGGAAGCTTGTTTGCGGACACTCCTATGATGCGCTACATATATAGCTCTCCTCAGATCGATGACCAGTTACCTGGGGATATGTTTTCTGAGCCCGCCTTCGCTGAAAATCCCGAGGATGGTTCCTTTGAAAGTATGTGCTTCTTTCTGAGTTAATTATAGGACTAGCCAATCTTGACTAATGCAACTATAATGTAACGCCTCTGTGAATTCTGTTTTGAATCTGGCAGGAGCTTTTGTTGAGAAAGACCCTGTTGAGCCGGCTGTGAGACCAACTACGCCAGTTGATGCACCTACAGCCGTTACACCTCCACTACCCCCAGCGGCTCAAGGGGAAGAAGGTATAAGTTAACTCATTAAAGAGTGTTATTCCTTTTTCTTATTAAGACTTTTGACGGACTTCTCCCTTTTTTGTGTAGGGCGTTCTTCTCGTCTTCATGTCTTAGTGAAGGAGTTGTTATCTGACGACGATCCTAACAAGGTCGTCATCTGCATAGAAGTTCGTTCCTTCTTCTCCTTTGTGAATGCTATGATCGGCAAGCTCTTCCACGGCGGACTTTCCCTTCACCAGTTTAAACCTCTCCTTAATTCCAGAATCAACTTGATAAGGGAAGCAGGATATCCAGACTTAGCGAAGGCCATAGTTGACGATCTTGACTGCTTAGAGCATGAGCTCCAGATGTTTCGTGAGCTTCGAGATACCGGTGTCTCTTCATTTATCGCTGCTGAGCTGGAGACCCGTTTACAGTCACTGCGCGAGACTCAGGTTCTTGCTAGTCTTGAGGTTCAGGTGCGGCGAGATCGAGTAGCTCGAGTTGAGACCGACCTTGCTACCAGATTATCTTCCCTTGCCGAGCTTGACTCTTCCATCGTCTCTTGTGAGACCCAGATAGACCAGCTCAGAAGAGAACTCCGCGAGAAAGAGGAGACCTTGGGTATTCTCCAGATAACGAGAGGACAGGATCAGCAGACCTGCACTGCTTTATCTGATGAGCTGACATCCTTAAAGCAGGAGCTGGTTGAGACAGAGGAGACTGCTGCGAAGACCTCTGCCGCTACCGAGGAGTCCATTAGAGATGAGCTTAGTCAAGCTTATGATGATAAGCTGTCTAAGTTCAGTCAGCAGATTTTTAGCCACGGGCTTGATGTGTGATTTTGTTTGCTGAGTGTTTTGACTCTTGACTCTTTTAGTAAATTTCCTTTTTATCTTTATTATGATTCGTCATTCCGTTTGAAATGATTGACCATAATACTCATAGGATTTTTGGCAAACCCTCAGCCATCAACGGATTTGGTTAGCCTTTACCGACTACCGTTTGAGTCGGGCTAGCATGCGAGTTGTTTAAATCCGTTCGCATGTAACGTTACGCTCAGAGATTGAATTCTCTGAGACTTTGTGCTATGATGTCGAATACATAGACTTCGCCATTGTTACGGGAATAGGCTACCCGGCGACACGTGTGAGGTGTTGGCTTTAGGATTTTTGGCCAACCCCCAGCCTCTAACGGATTTGATTAGCCTTTACCGACTACCGTTTGAGTCGGGCTAGCATGCGGATTGTCCAAATCCGTTCCGCACGTGACGTTAAGCTAAAAGAGTTAACTCTTTTAGTGCTACGATATTGAATACGTAGACTTCGTCTTTCTCCTGTGAAAAGACTAAACGCAACGTGTATGAGACGTTGACTTAGGATTTTTGGCAAATCCTCAGCCTTCAACGGATTTGATGTGCTCTTACCGATTACCGTTCGAATCGGGCTTACATGCGGATTGTTTTAATCCGTTCCGCATGTGACGTTGCGCTAAAGGAATGAACTCCTTTAGACTTCGTGCTACAACTTCGAATATGTAGACTTTGCCATTATTATGGGAATAGGCTACCCAGCAACGTGTATTAGACGTTGGCTTATCCCTACTTAGGCTTCGGGATAAAATTCCTCAGAATCGAACTCTGGTGTCTTTTTCAATCGGAAAAAGACTAAACCGGCGACGCGTGTTAGGCGTCGGCATATCCTTTCTTAGGATTCAGGATGAAATTCCCCATGCGTGTGAGGCATGGATTTCGGTGTTATTAATAACTACCTGCCACAATGTTGAATATGCGGACGGATGTTCTTTTTAAACGGTTAAGAACTAACCGGCGGCGCGTGTTAGGCGCAGGCTTATCCTTGCTTAGGTTTTAGGATAAAATACCCCAGAGTCGAACTCTGGTGTCTTCTTCTTCGGAGAAAGACTAAACCGACAGCGCGTGTTAGGCGCAGACTTATCCCTGCTTAGGTTTCGGGATAAAATACCTAAGATGAATCTTAATTTTATAAATTTTGGAAAAAGAGTTGGTGTGGGAAGGAAGAATTTTATAATCTATTCCCTGAACAAGGAAGGAAGAATTTTATATTCTATTCCTTGTTTCTGGAAAGGAAGAATTTTATATTCTATTTCCAGTGCAAGAAGGAAACTAGAAGTGGGATCTCCACTCCGAGAATCTGGAAGATCTAGATAAACTTACCTTTTATAGGATTGGTTATCTGATCGAAAGAAGAGTTCCTCGTTTATCGAAGTGAAATTTCAGCTTCGGTTATAACCATGAAAGGGTTGAACCAAAGAGAAAAGAAAGAGAGTTCCTTCGTTTATCGAAAGGGGACTCCGAATTGAGATTGGACCTTTTTGGTGAACTCACTGTTAACTGAAATTGATCAGTGAGGGATTTTGGTGGTTTGAACTTGGGTTGTCCTTTAGAATATTAAGTGTAATATTCTTCAAGGAACTTCCCGATAAATGAGTTGTCCTGAACGTACTAGGGATAGTACTTTTTCAAAAACTTCTCATTTATTGGCATTAATTGCCTGTCACCCTCTAGAGAAATTAAGCGATAAGCGCCGTTCGAATAGACTGTGTCTATTACAAACGGTCCTTCCCACTTAGGTTCGAATTTACCTTTCTTCTTGGAGGTGAGGATTATTGGTCGGCGAGCAGCGAGGACCAGATCTCCTTCCTTGAAGCTTCTTTGGCGGACTCTTTTGTCAAAAGCCCTGGATATCCTAGCCTGGTAGAACTCGATGTGTTGTTGGGCCTCCAAGCGCTTTTCGTCCAGCCTTTCGAGTTCCTCAAGACGTTTTTGATGATGTTCTTCGGTCGTCATCTCCGTTGCGAGAGCGATCCGAAGGGAGGGGATTTGAATCTCTAACGGTAGCACAGCTTTACATCCGTACACCAGAGAATATGGAGTGGCTCTTGTAGGAGTGCGTATTGTGGTGCGATAAGCCCAGAGCGCTTCGCCGAGTTTATCGTCCCAATCTCGCTTATTGGTCTTCACAAGCTTTGACAGGATCTTGATGATCGTCTTGTTGAAAGCCTCAGCTAATCCATTCGCAGCAGGATAATAAGCTGTTGACGAAACATCTTGAATCTTGAACTTATCACAGAACCTGATGAAGGCGTTGCTTATGAATTGCGGACCGTTGTCATGAATGATCCGCCTCGGCACGCCGTGTTGGTATATGACGTGATGTTTGATGAAGTTGATGACGTTGTTCGTCTTCACTTCTTTAAGCGGAATGGCTTCAGCCCACTTTGAAAAGTAGTCGGTGATTGCGAGGATAAATCGATCACCTTTGACTGAAGGAGGAAAGATAGGACCGACAATATCCATACCCCATGTCTCGAATGGTCAAGACGTGGTTGATGTGTGTAATCGCTCCGGAGGTTGGTGCATATAATTTACATGCACTTGACAAGCATGACATTCTCGGGCGTACTCGATCGCGTCACGAACCATTGTTGGCCAGAAATATCCCATTCTTCTGATTCGATCATACAGCTTGGGACCAGGCTGATGCGCACCGCATTCTCCTTCATGTGCTTCCTTAAGAACTTCTTTTGCTTCTTCGTTCGAAAGGCATCGGAGAAGCAAATCATCATACCCCCGGCGATATAGCGTACGGGTCTCGGTATTGTAAAAGAACCGCGGAGCTCTTCGGCGAATAGATTCTTTTTCTTTTGCGTCCTCTGGTAAAATGTCGTATTGGACGTAATCAATAAGGGGAAAACGCCAATCTCGGGACTCAGACCCGATTTGGGTTGAGTTCACCTTTTTGGCTTTTCCATTTCTATCATCCTCCTCTTCAACCTCCATATCGTATATGGGTATGCAGAGTTGGTGTGATCTCACCGTGACTAGCAGTTCAGTTTCGGGCGGCTGCGTGAGTGATACTGCCAGTGCTGCCAGTGCATCCGCATAAACGTTCTGGAGACGCGGGATATATTCGATATAGAATTCTTCAAAAGAGTCTGCCATTCTGGCGGCCTCCTGGTGGTATGGAATCAGGTCTGGGTTCCTGACCTCATACTCTCCACGAACTTGGTTAACGATCAATTGAGAATCTCCAAAGGCTTCGAGATACTCGACCCCCAGCTCTTTGGCGAAACTGAGTCCAATGATGAGCGCGTTGTACTCGGCTACGTTATTGGAACATGGATTCGTCAGCGAATAAGCTCGGGGCATCACGTGCTTCCCTGGGGAAACTAAGACCACTCCAACTCCGGAGGTGACTTTAGGACATCCAGGGGTTACTGCCTTATTAACTGCTCTCGAAGCACCATCGAAGTATAACTGCCATACTTGTTGGTGTGATGTGGTATTAACCTCGTGGGTTTCATCTGGTAAATCATCATATACCTCAACTGTATCTGTTGTCGGGCTTGCCGCCAAAAGATCATAAATCGCTTGTCCTTTGACCGACTTTTGCTGTTTGAAGTGCAGATCATACTGGGACAAAAGAAGGGCCAACTTTGCTAACCGCCAATTCATCGAACCCGGTTGAGTCATGAATACCCGTACCGGATTAACATTAGCGATGACGTAAATCGTCTGGCCAACTAAGTAATATTGCATTTTCTGTACCGCAAACACCAATGCGAGACATTCTTTCTCGATCATCGGGTATCGAGACTCGGCGCCTATCAAGGTCCGACTTAGATAATAGACTGCCTGTTCGTGACCATTATCATCGTCTTGTGCTAATAAAGCACTTATCGAATGGTTCATCGCCTTGATGTAAATCAAGAATGGTTTACCTGATTTTGGTGCAACAAGAACAGGTGGATTCATCAGATATGCCTTGATGTCTTCGAATGCTTTTTGGCAGGCGTCGTCCCAAATAAAAGACACGCCCTTCTTGTTTAGCTTAGAAAATGGTTGGCACTTCCCAGATAGATTTGAGATGAACCTCCGGATATAAGCTAAACGCCCTTGCAATCCTCTAAGCTCTCTTAGATTCCTCGGGGGTTGCAATTCATTTATCGCTTTTACCTTGTCTGGGTCAATGTGTATACCCTTAGTGGTGACGACGAATCCAAGGAATTTTCCACTGGACATTCCGAGGAAGGATTTTGTGGGATTCATCTTCAACTGATGACTCCGCATAAGATCAAACATCGTTCTCAAGTCCTTGATGTGATCTTCTTTGTTGCGGCTCTTTACCACCAAATCATCAACGTAGCATTCCACCGTTTTCCTGAGATGTTTCTGGAAAATCTTAGTCATCCCTCGCTAGTATGTAGCACCTGCATTCTTCAGACCGAACGGCATCACCGTGTAGCAGAAGACACCGAGGGGCGTTCTGAATGCTGTATGCTTTTCGTCATTCGGGTGCATCTTGATTTGATTATACCCCGAAAAGCCGTCCATGAAGGACATTCTTTCGAACCCGCATGTATTGTCGATAATGACATCCGTGATCGGGAGAGGAAAATCATCTTTTGGACATGCTTCATTCAAATTCCTGAAGTCGATGCAAATCCTGATCTTGCCATTCTTCTTCATGACAGGAACGATGTTGGCTAACCAGTCTGGATGTTGTTCCTCTCGGATGAATCCTGAGTCGATCAACTTCTTAACCTCAGCCTCGATGGCTTCCATGATCTACGGACGAAACCGTCTTTGCTGTTGCTTGACAGGTTTGGCATCCGGCTTGATGTCGAGGCGGTACATTGCCACATTGGGGTCAAGTCCTGGCATGTCTTCATAGTTCCAGGCGAAGACATCAATGTACTCTCTGATCAAGGTAATTAACTCTTCCTTTTCATCTGGGGGAAGACTACCGCTGATGAATATGGGCTTTGGATTGGCTTCATCACCCATATTGATCTGGACTACTTCGTCTTCGGTGGGTGGCTCTCTTTGCTCGAACCTATCACCATATTGCATGTTCAGGTGATGAACCCGTGGGTCCTCCCACGTTTGCATTTGATCGTCGTCCTCCATCGTAGATGGATCAGCTGTAGTCATGTTCGACATTAAGGTCTTGAATATTTCTCCCAAACTTGTGTCGGAATCCTCAGCTGAAGAATCTGGCAAGTACCCATCCTTAGCTTTGTTAGCAATTTGATCGATGATTTGCCAGCCACATTCGTCATCTGATGAAATGTAGCCTAAGCCTCTCTTGTGACGGTAATAATTATCCGGTTTCCCTTTTGGGACATATGCCATTTTGACTGGGACACGGGAACCTCGGTCGAAGTATAAACCTTCTCCGAGTGTAAAGTCGTACCCTTGTTTTTCCATGAGCGTACGCGCTTCCGGACTATACTTTGATAAGTGCAGGCCAGATTTGTCATCGTCTTCATCTTCTCTTAGGAAATGATCCGGCAACGGAAGACTTTCTCTTTTACCGTAGATCACTTCTTTTTGTCCTCCTGTTTTGGCAGGAATAATCTGAGTTGTTCCGAAGGAATGCTGGAGGCGTTTCTTCGTTACATAAGATGATCGGAGTGGCATACATAAATCGGGATTATTGTATAATCCTTCTATCACATCATCAAGAGACAAGGAGTACTCTAAACCAGGATTTATTTCAATATCGGCAAGTTGCCAGTTACAACCGCCGTCTGACGACTGTTCGTCATCGAGATTGATTACAAAGGGTACTGTAGGCGTATAAAATTGCCTATAGGTCCCATAATACAGCTCGACGACGTTAATTCGACAAACGGTCCATCGAGCGACGTATCCAAGCACGACCGTTATCCCGCCAACGCCGAAGCCAAGCCATACGCAACGGAGCAGGTTAACGAGGCGACGAAGCCAACAAATCGCACCCAAGCAGTGGAATGTATCCACTCGCACGCGGAATCGAACCAACGTTTCGGGGAATCACCGAGTCATCTAAACAAGAGCGAACTCGGTGATATAACGATCGAATCAAGATCGGTTTCGGACTCGAACTCAGAAGTGGGTTTACTGCCATATTCGGAATCGGATCAAAACGAATCGAATCCGAACAAGTCAACCACACAACCGAATCGAAGTCCAAATCAACAACGAATCGGAACCGGAAACACCGGAAAACCCAAAACGACGAAACGAACCAACACCCGGGAACTCGGCCGAAACCGAGCCAACCCGGGGTGGCTCGGCCCAAGCCGAGCCACCC
>BQKN01056200.1:12873-26951 GCA_022839385.1 Asparagus kiusianus
ACAAAAGTCAACACGTGGCGACGAAAGTCAACACGTGACGACAAAAGTCAACCCATGCGGTTCGAAACCCTAAGGTAAACGCCGGTCAACGCGTAACCCTAGGTCAACGCCGGATAGCGCGTTGCGTCAAAAAGTCAACCGAAACCCTCAAGTCAACACGATGTGACAGAGATAGCAAGTTCAAAAGTCAACTCAATGACACGAGCCAAACTCAATTCAACAGCTGTAGACTCAAGACTCCGACGACGGCCAGGCGATAAACGCAGCGCCGGAACAACTTCGGTTATTCGACAAAGCACCGGATAAACCGAAGATCGAAGGAGCCGAGAGTTGAAGCGAACCACAGGTCCTTTAGGCCGACTGAAGGCTGGACCAATCATATCCAAAGTATTCCGGTCTCTTCTATAAATGAAACGAGTCCGAAACACTTTGGAGGGGGTATCTGTAGGCATCGAAAATTGCCGATAGGTCCCCACTCACAGCTCGGTATTAACGATCGACGATCGGACGACGCTACCCAGTTCACAAGAGCTCAAATGACGCCGGTGAGCGATTGAAGCAAACCGACGGATGACGTGATCCGACAGAATGTCAGAATCACGAGGATACGGATTGACCGAAAACCCCGCGATCACCGCAATTGGACCAACGCCCGCTGTGCCCCAATCACCCCACGGATAATCCAATCATTGGGGCCTACAGAGCTCACCGTCACGATTCCAACGCATCCGAAATCACTCAAATCCGAGTTCGGATGAAAAGTCAACGGCGAGTCAACGGCAGGACAACGGCAAAACAACGGCACAGCCTCGGACTGCGTTGAGACACCCAAATGGGCCTCGGCAGGCCCGAGACACCCAAGGGGCGTCTTGGCAAAGCCAAGACACCCCAGGGGTGTCTCACATCAGCCCCCCCTCTCCTTGTGGCTATAAATAGCCCCCTTGGCCTCCTTTGTGAGGGGCTGCTGATTTTGCTCTCAATTCAAGGCTGAATTATCTTAGCCAAGGATTGTTCTGCAAGAGAGAGGCGAAGCCCTGCCGGAGTGAGGAGTCAGAGTCTGCAAGATAGCGGCGAAGCCCTGCCGGAGCAAGGAGTAAGGCGTTCTTCATCAGCTCCCTTCATTCACCCAACCTTTTCCTTGGTGTTGCCCTTCGCAGGCAACACTAAGAAGAGCTATTATCTCGTTTTAGCCGAGATATACGCTTATAACTTCTAGATCTCACGCGGATCGACGAAGTTCTGTTTCTATATCCCTCTGCGGATAGACGAAACTCTGCCGGATTTTCCCGGAAAGGATCTTGAAGAGTCGGCGGTCCACGGATATCGACGTCCCCGTCACAGGCCAACAACCCACGCAAGCGAGACCGTACCAAACCGGGATCTCGTGTTTATTTTCGTTAAAGTTGTAATACCCTTTTGTTTTCATTTTATCCTGTTGTAACGCTCAAAGTTGTAACAGATCTCGAAAAAGAGAACATCAATGAAAACAACAACTTTTACCGGAAACAATCATCAGATCTAAATCACCTTTATAAAAACGTTCTCAACCTTTTTAGCATAAAAAGACCTAATCTTTATACATATAATACAAAAGACTTATCTTTTATACATAATCTATTCGTTTAGGCTCTACAAAATATGTTTAAATCTCTTTAAAAATATTTTAAAAACTAGGAGGGGGATTAGTAGAGATGATACTCGCCTGGGGTTGTAGGGAAAATGTTTTGATGCAACGTCGAAAGAGATCTCCACTCCAAGAGCCGAACATCAACAAAAAACCCAACTAGAAAGCCTTTAATTTTCTCCAAGAAATCAAACTAGGGTTTGGGGGGTTTGGTGACTGTTAGGGTTCTTAGGAAAACTGAGAAAAACGTGAAAAACTCATATATATATCAGGGGAAAATGGATATGGGTTTAGAAATCCGAAACCAACTCAAAACAAGAGAAAAAAACAAACTGCAGGTTTCGCGGTCGACCGGACTGCGGTCAACCGCGGCGATCGACCGAACTGGAATTTTCGAGCTCGCATATGTTTGGCTATTTGTGCATGTTTCGACTCTTTTCTCTCACTTGTATGAACTCGTTCATACTCAAAACACATGGTATTATGCTCATATACCATTTAATGATTTTTATCATACTAAATATCCACATATCATAATTTATCACACATTAATTATATTATTCATAAATTATCGGGGTTTTACATTCACTCCCCTTAAGAGGATTTCATCCTAGGAATTCTGCAGTCGCATCTCAAAGCTCAAAAACTAGGAAAACACATTAAGAATGTGTAATTCATATTAAGAATTCGTTTTGCACACTTCACGTAGTGTTAGCACAATGATATTTAAAGTTAACAACCTAGAATGCAAACATTCTTACCTAAATCCTTAACTAAACAAGATTGGTACGTCGAGCAAAATAATCCAAACAAGGAAACTCTCATATATATACCATATACTTCATTTGATTAAGGATCAGGTAAAAATATCCCTATTCTAGTGTTAAAGATAAATATAAATGTGACTAAACAATCATAGATAATGATAACTATCAAGTCATATAAGCATATTAACATCATACCTGTCCAAACACGTGCGAGTAGTCGCGACGAACATCTTCCTCGCGGTCCCAGGAAATCTCTTCGGTTCCTTACCGGTTCCACTGAACTTTCAGTAATGGAATGACTTTATTTCTAAGCTTTTTATTCTCTCTAGCAAGTATGCATACCTGTACCTCTACGGTAGTCAAATCATCCTGAATCTCAATCTCTGGTGAGTCAGTCACTCTCTGCTGCTCATCATCCCACATATGCTTCTTAAGCATCGAGACATGAAAGATATCATGTACACTCGACATCGATGCTGGAAGATCTAATCTGTAAGAAACAGGTCCAATGCGCTCGATGATCCTAAAAGGACCAACATATCTCGAGGCAACCTTCCCCCGTCTACCGAATCGCTGAACGCCCTTCATCGGTGATACATTCAACATGACAGAGTCTCCGACCTAGAATTCTAAAGGTCGTCTTTGCTGATCTGCATAGCTTTTCTGCCGACTCTGCGCCGTAAGAATGCGCTCTCGAATCAATGCCACATTCTCTGTGGTCTGTCTAACTAACTCTTGACCAATCAATAGACTATCCTCTGGCTCTGCCCAACATATAGGCGATCTGTAAGGTCTCCCGTACAAAGCTTTATACAGTGCCATTCAGATGGTAGCTTGATAACTATTATTATATGCAAATTCAATCAGTGGGATGTGTGTTAGCCTTCTTATTTTGATGATGTTTAACAAACAATTTACTTCTAATATTGTTTGTCTAGTGTTTGTGTTTTCGTATTTATTCTAGGCAAGTAACAAGTTGGAGGATGGATGGAATCAAGCTTTCACGATCATATCCAATGGAGGTTGGCGGAATTGTGGAGTGAAACCTTGCAATTCAAGTTAAAGATCTAATTACAAGCTTTATCTGCAAGTGTACCAAGTTGAGCTCATTGAAGACCTTCATCAAGCTTGGGTATATTTAGTTTAGGTTTTATATTATGTGTGTTAGTACTTTAAGCTCAATCATATATACACACACATATTTGGTTTTTATATATATAGTTATATATATACACAAGTTTTGGTTTATGGACTTAACCATTATTGTATACATATTTTATTAGGGCTATAAAATTATTTCATAGGGTTTCAAAACATTGTTTATGTCAAAACATCAAATTTCATATATATCACATTTTCATGTTTTGGACACACTTGCAAAATACATGAGTTTTCACAAATAGAAAACTCAATTTGAGAAATTCTTTTTCTAGCATGTTTAATTTCATGTTTATAAATGTTTCCCAAAGTTTTATCAATTTTGGAATTAATTTGTTATGTTTTTTTGAATTTACAAAATCAAGTTTTTAATTAGCTCATGTTCGTGCACATGTTCGTGCATGTTTTTATAAAACTGATGCGCTTTCACAATTGGGAAATGTAATTTGAAAATTTTCTTCGTTTACATGTTTATCATCATATATACAAACATTTCCCTAAGTTTTACTATTTTTGGAGTTGTTTTGTTATTTTCAGTTGAATTTACAAAATCGTATTTTCTGAATTTTTTTAGAAACTATATATCTGTGTTCAAACAGTTATTTCTCTCAATTGAGAAATGATGTTACAGAAATTCTTTCTCTAACATGTTTATCTACGTGTCTAGAACCTTTCTTATAAATTTCATGATTTTTGGAGTTTATTTACTATTTGTAATTGATTTTACAAAGTCAGATACACAAAATTCCAGAATCTGTCAAAAACAGAAACTGTCTGTGAACAGTGCGGTCGACCGCACTGTAGCACGGCCGACCGCCATTACTGTAGCACCGACCGTTGAACAGTAATGGTAACTTCTGTTTTATGAGTTTTTAGTGGGTTTTTGAGGTTTTTTGAGTTGTTTTCTTCAAGCCTATATATATCCCTTTGTCATAACTATTTTCTAAAACCAAGAGAGAGTTTTAAACAAGTTTTAAAAGAGATTAAAAGTTTGTTTAGTTTGTTTTAAGTTTGGGGTTTTTGTTTACAAAGGAGGAAGCTTACGTTGTCAATTGAGGGATTCATCATCAATCTTCTTCATCCCCTCCTTTGTGTTTATAGAGAAGTTTTTCTAACTCTTTTCTCTAGCAATTTTATTATTAATTTTCATATTCTTATTATTGCTAGTTTGCTAATTGAGTTAGATCATATTTTACTCATTGTTTACACATACCCACTTGAGCTTATTGTATTTTCATACATAGTATAATTGGGTTGGTGAGAGTTATAACAATTGAGAGTGAGCTTACATTGAGTTCTCATCCATTATAGAGAACAAATCATTTGTTATATTGTGAGATTGTAAAGTTTTCGGTGAGCTAGAAAACCAAGTGTGAGGAGTGTAGACGTTGAACGATGAACGTTGAAAACCGACATTGTGAGTGTTTGTGAACGTTGATCGGTGAGCGTTAAAAACCGACATTGTGAGGTGTAAACGTTATTCGGGTGAGCGTAGAAAATCCGGTTGTGATAGTGAATTTCTGTGACGCCCCTGGGTTCACACAAGGATGCAATCCAAGGTGAAAACAAGAATGTCAAACCTGCTATGCACCACACCGTGCAATAATATGTTTCACCATCATAATTAACATCTCTCTAGTAGAGTCAACAACAGGTGTAGGTACAAAAGCAAGTAAAAGATAATAAAAGTGATAACTGATGAAATGATAATAACCACATAGATATCTCATCATCCAACCTACAGAAATACATAGTCAATGGATGAAGTAGATAAACTAGAGTTCTCAACAAGTCTCAAATACAAAATGTTCGAGTAAAGGAAATAAGGCACACCGCCTTTACAACATCTAAAATATAGTCCTCAAATATCTAACAAAATCTACAGTGGAGCTCCAAAATGAAACATAACTAAAAATAGACAGCTGAACACTAAAGTGTGTCGCCCTCAACCTGCGACTCTGCGGGCTCCTGGCTCGTTACCTGAAAATGGGAGGGACAACGAGCGTCAAAGCGTTAGCGAGCAACATCATAACCAACCTCAAGGGAAAGGGCTCGTTGTAAGAAAATACAGTTAATACGTATAAATCTAAAATCATGGATCCTATCAAAGAGGGTTTGATGCGGCACAAACGTGTACCAAAAAGGTTACAAGTGCATAACCGTGTCAAGTTATAGTATAAAGATATCGATCCTACGAGGAAGGTGTTTTTCTAGGAGAAAATATAAAATCGGTTCTTATGTTGTGTGCGTGACAAATAGGAGTGATGAGTGAATATGATTGTGGAGAGATAATGAGAGTGATAGTGTGTAGATCAATGTGTTTGAGAATAAATGTGATCAATAAGGCAAGAAAGAAGAATAAATAAAATTGAGAAACAAATCAAAAATAAAATTCAAGAATAAAAAAATGCAAGAAATTAAAGATGGTGGATTCAATTATAGATATGGGTAATCTAAAATTAAACTCACTTCTTAGAATATGGTGATTTTCTAGAGGGTTCTAGCCTAAAAGAGAATCAAACAAAATGAAAATAAACAAAAAGATAAACTACACCCAAGAGGGTTCTAGCCTCAAGGTGAATAGTGCAAGAAATTAAAATCTAACTACAAAATAAGTTGCAAAATCTCAACTACAGAATAAATTACAAGAATTAAATACAAGAAAATAAATCTATTCTATAGGCATGAAATAAATCTAAGGCAAGAGGGTTCTAGCCTCTTGGCTATTTAATAAGAAAATAAAATCTAACTATAAGCATAGAAATAAATCTAAACTAATAAGCAATAAAAAAGAAATAAAAGAGAAAAAGAAAAGAAATGCAAATCTCTAAATAATTCTTCATCTCCATCTTTATCATCCAACAAAGAGAAGAAATATTTAAAGCGGTGAAAAAATTATTATTATTAATTGTAATAAAAAGTTACAAATTTGGAAAGCCTTCTCAATTAAGAGTAGCCCTCCTCTCCAAAAGGAGTTACAAAAATTTTCACACCTCTAACCCCTCACTCTCTACCCTTATTTATAGTAAACATCAATGAATGTGAGCCCTTGGATTGAAATCTTATCCAAAACCATCAAAAATCATCCCTTAATTCGTAATAGAATTGTCAGTATCGATGCCAACATCGATGCTAGCATCGATGCCAGCATTGATGCTGGTATCGATGCCCTATTAAAATTCTACTTTCACAGATGGCTTCGTCTCGTCGAGATAGGCGATTTTCATATATTATATGTTAAATTCCGTCTTTCGGATTGAGAGATATCGTCGTTTCTTTACGACCAACCATCTTGAATATATTTTTTTTCATAATTGATTTTTTTATTTTCTCCGGCTTCTACATGCTACTCGGCTTGATTTTGTGCTTGGGCTTTTTGGCTCTTGCTTGTGTTCTTCATTTAATTCATGGGTTTTTGTTGAGAGATGAGATTTTGAGCTTTATTCTTCATTAACCTGCAATTAAAGATAAAAATAATTATTGGTGGTATATTTATTTATATAAAATAGATAATGAGGGTATAAAATTATAATAAAATGTGATTATCAAATACCTCCATACCTAAACTTTTGCTAGTCCTCTAGCAAAGAAAATAAAATAAAAGAAAACCTAACTCACTTTCGCAGGAATCGCGGTTGTATTTAGTGCATACAACAAGCCTTTAAACCCCTAGGTTACCCTAATGGAGGAGTTGCAGTCTCGTGAGGGTTTGAAGTGAATATACCTACAAAATTCGGTCAACTTGCCAAATTAAAGAAGTTAGTAAATAACTAAATTTACTTGATAATTGATGCTAGTTATTACTCAAGAAAACATTTTTATATATAACTCTAAGGTATATTTCCTAGAAAATCTTCTCATTATAGCAATACAAAAACATGCCAAACTTAGAAATTTAATTTAAAAGTTTTGAAAAGAACATGCTAACTCTTTGTTTAAAATAATATTCAAGTTGCTTGATCTAAAATATTTGCCAAGACCATATATACAAATATAACTATATATAAAACATTTATTAGTATTTTTATTTTTATTTTTTTATATTATTATTATTTTTAACTCTTTCTTCCTTGGTGATTTTTTTTCTACTTTAACGGGCTTTCTAAGTGACCATTTAACGAGTTTTGGGCCAATGGATCCCAACCCAATTGGGCTTAGGTCATTAAGTATGGAAATACTCATTGGGCTTAATTACTCGATCAGCTTAGGTTTTATAAGATAGAATCATCTTGAATTAAGAGTTTTTTTTTTGGTGCCCATTTTTCTCACTCTTCTTTTTAATTTTTTTATATGTATATGTGTATATATTCTGAAAAATATGTAAGTCAAGCCACTTTGAAAAATTATTTTTAACTCTAAGCTAAGCATGTATTCCATTATTTTAAATAAAAATCTAAGTTAAGGCTTAAGTAAAGTATACTACTTTTAAAATCATTTATTAAGAACTTTATTTAGAGTTATCATAAAAAGTGAACTTGAGTAAATAACAGATTAGAAAATTTAAAAATTATCAATAAATCAATTATTACATAACTCTATCAATTTGGCAAGTGACGATATTTTTATATTTTTTTGGAAAAGGAAAAAAAATTGACAAAAATGCAACAAAAAAATATAAAACAAAGAGAAAAAATAACTAATTCCCACCTCCACACCTAAATTTTACATTGTCCTCAATGCAAACTCTATGATGCACAAAATAAAGCGGATAATAAGTGAAATACTTAACATTTGGTTGGCTGATAAAAATATGTAATTACCTTTGGTCTGAGGAGGATGGAATCAAAAACTTATTCTTCTTTCTCTTTTTTTTCTTTTCTTTTCTTTTTTTCTTTTCTTTTTTTCTTTTTTTTCAACTGAATAAGAAACTCTCAAATGAGAGAAGAATAAATTCTTTTTATTATTCTGAAATAAACAAAACAAATAATGTAGAATGAAGTGTTCAACACGAAGAGCTCGTATTCTACATTGAATCCTACCTTATTGTTAAAAATTCTTCCCCGGATTTTAAATAAATTCAGAATGATATAATCAATAATGTAAAATTCCAAGCATTTCGGGGTGTTTAATAATTCTTGCAACAGAATAAGGTATGTATTATTGGTGTCATGCATTTTGTATTTCTTAATTAACTCAGACTCTTGTACTGTGAAGTTTTGTTTTCTAACAACCAATTCTTCTGTAGAGTTCTGAAAATTTGGTTGTTGATTATTTTCTAAGAATCTAAGTTCATCAAGAAAGAGTTCTTCAAAATTTAATTCAAAGCAGCAAATGTTTAACACAGTTTTATTATTCTTAAGGATCTGATCCCCTTCTTCTAAAAACTCTAACTCTTCATGTAATGACCGTAAAATTTAATACTAATTAAAATAATTTTTTAGTATTTTTAAATATTTAATTATTATTTTTAGAAGAGCATTTGCATTTTTCTCGACCTTCTAGAATTTTCTATGATTTAAAAGTCCAAATTTTATGATTTTAATAATTATAAAAAGTATTTTGTGCGTTAAAATTTCTAGAATTAATTTGTTTTGTTATCGGTACTATTACGTATTATTTTAAATAAAATGTTGTAGTATTAATATTATTACGTATCATTTTATATAATACATGGTATTATTAATTACGTAATTTTGCTATAATTTGTTGTATTATTTCTACTGTTACATATTATCTTTCGTATTAGTATAACTAGTACGTTTTACTATGTATATAATTATCTCATAATTACTTGATTTTAAATGTGAGTAACTATATTTTTATTATTAATTATTCTTGTTTAATTGTATAATATGTGTATAATTCGACTATTTCGTATCAGCTGTTGTATTAGCACAACATGTACGTTTTTATTTGTAGATAATTATTCTGTAATTATTTTAATTTTTAAGTACCTATAATTATTTATTTTAATTATTTTTGATTAAATTCTCTAATCCTAATACTATATATGTATATAAATACCCGTAACCAAAACCCCTCTCTCTCCACTTCCTAAAACAACTACCCCAGTACACCCACGTCATCCCCAACTCCTTCATTAAATAATCTGCTTTCTCTCTCCACCTCTCACTTCATCTCTCTCCCTTAGCCTTCTCTCTCTCCATCTCTCACTTCATCTCTCTCCCGTTAACTCCCTGAACCCAATCCCGCCTCCGCGTCCTCAGCCTCAACTCGCCACCGCCCGATCTCCACGCCGCCGCCCTCCTCCCTCAACACCGCTACCACCCTCTGCCAAGCTCCGCCCCGCGCCGCTCGCCAACCCCGCTCGCCTCAACTTGAGCTCCACGCCACCGCTCGAACCCCCTCTCGCCGTGCCTCAGCTCACCAATCGCTGCTCGCCAGCACCTCCTCGAACTCATCCCTCGAGCTCGACCTCGAGCACTGCCATACGCCGCCCTCCTCTCCATCTTCCGTCATCGCGAACTCCACCCCGCTGCCTCCTCCCTGACGCCTTGCCGACAACAGCGACGCCCCACCTAACTCCCCGCTCGACCAGCCGCCCGAGCTCCTCCCGACGCCCTTCCCCCAGTGTCCCGCCGCAGCCTTCTCCGACGCTGCCGCTCCTCCCAACCTCAGCCAGCCCCTTCATCTCCTCCTTGTTCTCCGACCAACCCCACAAGCCCACCACCAAGCTCTCCTCCCTTCGTTACAGCCCCTTCGTCACTGCCATCGTGCTCCCCGCCGTTGAACTCTCAGCCGCCGCTCAGCACTTCCGCACAACGCCACCAGTCGTCGCTGTCCTCTTCAGCCTGAGCAGCCGCCTCGTCGCTGCAGTCCCTCGACAATCCTCTCCACATCGTCGGCGTCAATTTATTGTAGGCAAGATCTCTCTTGCTCAGATCTGAATTCTATACCTGTTATAAATTATTTGCATCGTTTATTTGTGACGTATTTATCTGCGTGGGTTATTTGCTGAATAATATTGATCTAAATAATTGATATGTGATAAATAGTGTTTTTGGAATAATTATAATAAGTTAAAAGAATTTAATTTGATAATGGATTTATTTTAGAGAATTTATAATATTTAAAAAGAATTTGTTTCGAGGAAAAAGAATTATTTTAGAATATTATTTTGAAATGACCAGTGAGGTGTTAAAATTAGAATTTACGTAATTTTATTGAAAAAAAATAAATTAAAAGTAATTTATAAACTAGGAAAATATTATTTTCTTGCAGAAAAAGAATAACATGGTTTGGAAAAATATTGTTTGGACAGTGCCTGAGTCGACTCGACTTGACGTGTCGACACGCGTGAGTCGACATGAAGGACGGAGTGCGACGACCGATCTTCGAGTCGACGCCATAAGTCAACTCGAAGGGCGGTGAGACCCGGCCCGACAAATCATAGGATTTTATTGGGAGTGATGTCAACATTTCATGTGTATAATAACTACTAATTGTGATCCCTCTTATACTGTTCATGCATAACGTATTGTTCGTAGTCTCTAATCATGTTATATAATCTTTATTTTATTAGTTTTAATTACTTGTTGTTTCATGCTGTGATTGAGGACCGTAGTAGTTCATGTCCTTAGTGGCCTGGCGTGTCGTGTACAAGACCTAGATACCTGTGTTTTGTTGACTTAGAAAAACAATGAATGTTGGGATGGAAATTCTTGGTCCAGGTGATCGGATGTGATTGTTGATTATTTCCAGGCTCACACCAGTGGATTATTTCACTCTAGGGTGGGTCTGAGGAGCAGTGATATGTGGATGTTTATGTATTTTCCAGGCTCGCACCAGTGGATCGTTTCACTCTGGGGTGGGTTTGAGGAGCAGTGACATCGTGATTGTATATCGTGATTGTTGGTTATTTTCCAGGCTCGCACCAGTGGATCGTTTCACTCTAGGTGGGTCTGAGGAGTTGGGATATTTATGATTTGCGATTAGTCAGTTACTCGAAGATATGAGCGTTGGCTCTATGTGAGATAGGGACCAGTGAGTTGTGATAGGATGGCTAGTTGTTTTCTTTTCATATATAGATCAGGATTAATATTTAATTTTCTACAATTTGAGACATATGGTATATACATGAGGGTTTCCTTATTTGGATTATTTCGCTCGACGTACTACGTCTCGAGTTGTAGATTTTTAAGTATTAATTCCATCTATTGTATGACCTTGTTGCTAAGATGGTTTCTGAATGCTACCTGCATGATCCTGTTACTTGGTTGATTTTTAGTTTCTTCTGATTATCAGTATTCCAGTTGCATGCCTCTATCGTTATTACTATCATCATATATTCTATTTCTATTTCGGTTATCGCATTAACCACACATATATTATCAATACTGTTATTGTATTTGTTCCTGCCTTAGGGGATGTTGCCGTGTGTTATACACGCTGACATACTCCTATTTTTTGGGTGTACGTCAGATTTAGGAGATGGACGGCCTCAGTTCGGAATCGTACAGGAGCTAGAAGATTCTTAGTAGGGGTGTCTTGCAAGGGAGTAGAAGAACCAGCTGAAGCGTAGTGATTTTCTTCCGTAGTAGTAGTTGGTGTTCGCGGGAAAATTCGTTGCTTTCTTCATTGTTGATACCATTGTACACTTTAATAATCGTTTATCGAATTACAAAGATCCGGTCTTTTTATAAGAGCCGGTTACAATAAAAATCAAAATACAAATAAAGAAAGATTATAACTTGTTTCCTTCTTTGTCGAACGAATCGCAAGCTCCTGTTTTGCGGTCACTCGCTTTGGTGGGTTCTTTGCCTGCGCCGGGGTTGTTTGCCGTGGACCACCGCGAGATCTAGATCCGGTCGGATCTACGCAGTATAACGGGTATTATCCCACCAAGGAGATAATAGCCGGGAGGGATTGTTTCACCAAGGAAACAACCGCTCGAATCTCGGGATCTAAGAACCAAGCTTAGATCCGGAGTGTACCTACGTAGATCTGAGGATTTGAGATCCGGTTCTCTTGAACACTTGCCTTATTTGGCGTTGATGATCGCCGAGCACCAGATCTGAATGAAGGAGTCCCCGAAGTCCTAAAGTTTGAGTCTTTTTAGATCTGAATCTCCAATCCAGCAGGGCTTCGCCTCCTCCAAAATCTAACCTCTGAACCAAATGAGCACAAGGCCTATTTATAGGCACTCAGAACTGTGCATTTGCACAGTTCTGTGCCTAGCCACCCCTGGGTGGCTCGGCCTTAGCCGAGCCACCTCAGGGTGGCTCGGCCTTGGCCGAGCCACCTTGGGGTGGCTCGGCTCAAAGCCGAGTCCCCGGGTGTTTTCTGTTTTGTCCTTCGGGTTCCGTCGTTCGGGTTCCGATTCGGGTTCCTGTGTGATTCAACTCGTTATTGATTTGAACTTCGATTCGGTTGTGTGGTTGACTTGTTCGGATTTGATTTGTTGATCCGATTCCTGATTAGGCAGTAAATCCACTTTTGAGTTCGAAGCTTGATCTCGATTCGATCACGATTCGTCCGAGTCTGCATTTGGTCGGATGACTCGTTGACTCCTCGAACCGTTGGCTTCATTCCACGTGCTAAATGGATTGTTGGCGTGCGGTTCGTTAGCCTCGTTAGTCCACTTCGTCGCATATCGCTTGGCTTCGGCGTTGTGGGATAACAGTCGTGCCTGGATAAGTCGCCCGATGGTTCGTACGTCGAATCGACATCGCGAGCTGTGCTAAGGGACCCGTAGGTAATTTTATACGCCTACAGATACCCCCTCCAAAGTATTTCAGCCTCGTTCTTTTATAGAAGAGTCTGGAATACTTTGGATGTGATTGCCCCAACCTTCAGTCGGTGTAGCGGGACTTTGGAATGGCTTCTGTTCTAGATTCCTTCAATTCCTTCAGGCTATTCGGTGCTTTGTCGAACGTCTGTAAGGGTTCCGGTGCTGCATTTATTGTCTGACCGTTGTTGGAATTTGAACTTGAAGCCGATTCTTGATTTCTTGATTTTTTAGCTCGAGTTGGTTGATTCAACATAGAACTGATCATCGATTGATGGTATCGTCCGGCGTTTGAGCTTCATTGCGACGCGTTGTCCGGCGTCCAGGCTTCATTGTGATGCGTTGTTCGACGTTTGACACAGTTTATACTCGTACGTCTGCTGGAGTATACACAGTTTAAGCTCTTAAGGTATTGGAGCGTGGCGGATACTCGAGTCACGAGACCAATCCATAGAATTGATGCGTCAATGACTCGAACTTATAGAATTTTTGGCAAATTCCCAACCATCAACGGATTTGATGAGCCTTTACCGACTACCGTTTGAGTCGGGCTAGCATGCGGATTGTCTAAATCCGTTCCACATGTAACGTTAAGCTAAAAGAGTTAACCCTTTTAGTGCTACGATATTGAATACGTAGACTTCGTCTTTCTCCTGTGAAAAGACTAAACAGCAACGTGTATGAGACGTTGACTTAGGATTTTTGGCAAATCCTCAACCTTCAACAGATTTAACATGCTCTTACCGATTACCGTTTGAATCGGGCTTACATGCGGATTGTTTAAATCCGTTCCGCATGTGACGTTGTGCTAAAGGAATGAACTCCTTTAGACTTTGTGCTA
>BQKN01056209.1:0-28404 GCA_022839385.1 Asparagus kiusianus
TTCTACACACTCGGTTTTCTAGCTAACCGAAAACTCTACAACTCACACTCTTGTAATCACACTCTACACCCACTAAGTGTTGGACATAGCCGTATTTCCCTCAAGTGCTCGGTTACAACCTCTCCCTAGGCACGTCAACCGACGCCACTCCTCTTGGGACGATCCCCGACTCTCACCACACACTTCTCACTCGGTGTACAAGTGTATTACAAAGTGATCTCACAATAAGCACAAATATCATAAATGATTGTTCTCTCTAACAAGGTGAGAACTCAATTAGGCTCAACTCAATGTCACACAATCCCACAACCTAATTATATAATGTATGCAAATACAATAAGCTCAATGGTTGTGTGTGTAAACAAGGAGATATAAATAAAAACTTAACTCAATAAGAACTAGCAATAAGATTAATATGAAATACAATAGTAGAAATGTTAGGAAATAGAGTTAAGGAAACTTCTCTATAAATACAAAGAGAGGATGATGAAGTGTTGAAGATGAATTCTTCAATAGCTGATGAAAAGCTCCTCTTTGTAACAGCAAACCCAAAACAAACTTAAACCAAACTAAACGAGCTTAAACCCTTGTTTAAAACCTTGTTTAAAAACTTCTTAATCAACTTGAAAAGACATCAGCAATGGGGTATATATACCCTCTCAAAGCTCAGCCAAAAACACAAGAAAAAAGACAGAAACAGCCCCCAAGCAACGGTAATAAAACTAGCCGTTGGAAGCTGAAAAAGACATCGTCGGTCGACCGAAAAATTCGTTGGTCGACCGGACCAGTCGACCGACAGCTCTCTGTCAGCCCAGTGAACTTTTGACCTCAGGTTCGGTCGACCGGTGCGGTCGACCGAAAACCGATATATGAGAATCTGAAAACTGTTTTGCTGATTTTAAAATGCTGTTTAAAAATATTAAACAAATTCCAAAAAATGTAAAACTTTGGGGAATGATTGTAGACATGATAATAAACATGCTACAACGACTGGTTTCGAAAAAGGACTTCCCAAATGAAAAATATCATCATTTTATAAATATGTTCAAAAACATGAAAACCTGGAATTTGATATTTTGATATTTTGACTCAAACAACATTTTGAAACCTTATGAAATGTTGTTATAGACTTAGTAAAACATGTATAAACTAATATTAAAGTCTATAAACTAATAAGACAATATTTTCACAAAATTACATATTTTATGCAATGTTATCAAAAACACAATAGAGTATGAAACATATGAATATATATATGAATGTAAATTTGTTTCATATCTATATAGCAAAACCAAAACACAATAATAAATATGAAATGTGTAATCTCATATTTATGAACATGAAAACTCAAAACTATGTATGTATATATATACCTATATATATATATATGGAAACCAAAACATATATGTATATATGAAACTATATATATATACATGAAAACCAATATAATGTGTGTGTGTAATATTGAGCTTAAAGTACTAACACACATAATATAAATCCTAAACTAAATTACCCAAGCTTGATCTTGATCTTCAATAAGCTTGACTTGGTACACTTTGCGGATGAAGCTTGAACTTGATCTTTAACTTGAATTGTATGTTGCTTCACTCCACAATTCCGCCAACCTCCATTTGATATCGTCGTTATGGCGCAATCCATCCATCCTCCAACTACGTTGTTTGTCTACAATAAATACAAAAACACAAATACTAGACAAACAACATTAGTGGTAAATTGTTTGTTAAACATCATCAAAACAAGAAGGCCAACACATTCGACCTGCCCGCGTGCCCAGGGATAAACCCTCGAATTACTTCAACAGGACTCGGAGGGGCTTGGGCTACTCCTCTTCCTGATCAGACCTGTGCTGTTATGTCAACGAGGAGTCCGACTACGCCTGTTCTAGAGATCAGTCGTCAGTAACCTCAGCATAGGACTTGGATGTCAGCATGAGAGATCTGTTCGATAACCTTACAGTCAATATGGCTACGATGGAGCCCGCCGAAATAGCAGAGGATGGACAATCTCCGCTTTATGACGAGACATGGGATCGCCATGTTAATGCCCAGTGGAATAGTCGCTTCAAGCAACGGGAATCGCCGACCGAAGACGAAATCCTCCAGGTAAACATGGGCACTGACGCTAATCCCAAGCCCATATTCATCAGCAGCAGCCTACCTCCCCAAGAAAAAGAAGATCTCATTGCCCTCATACAGGAATACATTGACGTCTTCGCATGGAATTATGAGGACATGCCCGGCTTAGATCCGCGAGTCGCTACGCATCGCCTCAACATCAGCTCGGACGCCAAGCCAGTCAAGCAACAGCAGAGGCGTTTTCGCCCTCAGATTATGGAGGCGATCGAAGCCGAAGTGAAGAAACTCATCGAATCCGGCTTCATCAGAGAAGAACAGCACCCCGACTGGGTAGCTAACATTGTTCCGGTCCTGAAGAAAAACGGTAAGATCCGCATCTGCATCGACTTTAGAGACCTCAATGCCGCATGCCCTAAGGATGAATTTCCTCTGCCCATCACGGATGTCATCATCGATAACACGTGCGGATTTGAGAGGATGTCCTTCATGGATGGTTTCTCAGGGTACAACCAAATCAAAATGCACCCCGAGGACGAGAAGCATACTTCGTTCCGAATCTCCATGGGGGTATACTGCTACACGGTTATGCCCTTCGGGCTCAAGAATGCCGGTGCGACCTATCAACGCGCCATGAGCATGATCTTTCGAGAGCACCTGCGGAAGACGATGGAGTGCTATGTGGACGACCTGGTCGTGAAGAGTCGCCACAAAGATGACCACCTCCAGGACCTGAGGGCGATGTTTGAACTCATGAGGACCCACCAACTCAAGATGAATCCTACGAAATCATTTCTGGGGATGTCTAGTGGCAAATTCCTCGGTTTCATCATCACAACGAAAGGGATCCGAATCGACCCGGACAAGGTGCAAGCCATTCAAGAGCTTCAACCGCCCCGGAACCTCAAAGAATTAAGAAGTCTTCAGGAACGATTGGCCTACATCCGGAGATTCATCTCAAATCTTTCGGGCAAATGCCAGCCGTTCTCCAAGCTTATGAAGAAAGACACCTCCTTCGTATGGGACAAGCCTTGCCAGCGGGCCTTCGAAGAGATCAAAGCTTACCTCTCGAATCCACCCGTCCTTGCGGCACCGATCTCGGGAAGGCCATTTCTCATCTATATACGGGCTATGGAGCATTCTCTAGGCGCCCTCTTGGCACAAAACGACAACGCGAGCCATGAGCAAGGTATCTATCACTTAAGTAGAACCCTGCAGGGCGCCGAACAACGGTACCCGATGGTCGAGAAAGAATGTTTGGCGCTGGTGTTTGGCATCCAAAAGATGCGACACTACTTGGTCGGCCAAACAATCCATTTCATCTCCCGGATGAACCCCATTCGAGTCTTCATGACACAACCCGCGGTGTTAAACTGGCGCCTGGCTAGGTGGGCACTTCTGCTCTCTCAGTACGACATCCACTTCATGCCACAGAAGTCGGTCAAAGGGCAGGTCATCTGCGATCTCATGGCTAGTCACCCGCTGAGGGCGAAAACCGACCTGTTTGAAGATTTGCCAGACGAACCGCCCGAAGCCAACGTGACCTCATCGCCGGAAGTGTGGCAGATGTTCTTCGACGGCGTGTCTCGCGTAGCCGCGAACGGCTCTATTGTTGCAGGAGTAGGGGTAGTTCTCATTTCTCTGCATAACCACGTGTTGCCCCGGGCCTTTTCTTTGACGGAACCGTGCACCAACAACGTGGCTGAGTACAATACATTACTTATCGGGCTCAAGTTGGCAAAGGAGCTAGGGATACAGCATCTCGAAGCTTACGGTGACTCCCAACTCATTGTCAAACAAATGACCGGCGAGTACGAAGTTAGAAACGACGACCTAATCCCTCTCCATAAAGCAGCCATCAAGCTAGTGGAGTGATTGGAGAGTTTTCGCATTGAGCACGTGCTACGATCCAAGAACACACATGCGGATGCCCTCGCCTCCTTAGCGGCTAACCTCGCCCAACCATCAGAGACGACCCAATTGATCACAGTGGTGAGCAGGAGGCTCTTTCGGCTGAAAGATGTCCCAGAAATGAACACCACCCATCAGGTCTTGGAACAGCCCGATTCGAAAGATTAGCGTCTCCTAATCATCGACTACGTCCTATACGGCATATTGCCCGAAGATGCAAGGGGGCGAGAGTCTGTCCGGAGACGTGCCACGAGATTCTACTACGATTCAACCACCAAGATGTTGTATCGAAAGTCATACGACGGTTTGTTGCTCCGATGCCTGTCGGGAGCAGAGGCCCAAGAGGCTCTGCGCGAAGCCCACAGCGGTGCTTGTGGGGCTCATCAGCCTGGACCCAAACTTTGGGATCGTTTGTGAAGGATAGGCTACTTCTGGCCCGGGATGGTGCACGATGTGGTCGCTTACGCAAAGCGCTGCCACGAGTGCCAGATCCACGCCAACTACATGCACCAGCCGCCCGAAGACCTACACCCAACAAAGGCTTCGTGGCCCTTCGAGGCATGGGGGATGGACATAGTTGGACCAATATCCCCGCCTTCGGCAAGAGGTCATCGCTTCATTCTCGCAATCACTGACTACTTCTCTAAGTGGGCCGAAGCCATCCCCTTAAGAGAGGTCAAGACTAACAACGTGATTAAGTTCATCAAGCACCATGTCATATACCGATACGGCGTACCCCAGCGTATCATCCATGACAACGGTACACAGTTCATTAGCCATACATTCACCAGGTTTTGTGAGAAGTTCTGAATACAAAACCTCTCCTCCATGGCCTACAATCCTTCGGCGAATGGTCTAGCCGAGGCCTTTAACAAAACGATCATCAAGATCTTGACCAAGTTGACTTCCACTAGCAAACGCGACTGGAGCGAAAAACTCGGTGAAAGCTTATGGGCGTATCGCACGACGGTTCGCACGCCGACCGGCCACACACCCTACTCGTTGGTATACGGCTGTGAGGCCGTGCTGCCATTAGAGATCCAAATCTCGTCCCTCCGCGTCGCCCTAGCAGCAGAGATAACAGCCGAGGATAATCACCAACGACGACTCACAGAGCTCGAAGCGTTGGACGACAAATGACTAGAAGCTCAACAAAACATTGAGTTCTATCAAGCCCGAATGGCCAAAGCATTCGACAAGAGGGTCAAACGCCAGGCCTTCAAGGAGGGAGAACTGATACTCGCTGTTCGCAGACCAATGATTCTCACCTCCAAGAAGACGGGTAAATTTCAATCCAAATGGGAAGGCCCATTCGTAATAGAGACGGTCTATTCGAATGGAGATTACCACCTCGTCAAGCCAAATGGCGACAAGATCATGATGCCCATCAATGGCAAATACTTGAAGAAGTACTACCCTTAGTTCTTCTTCAGACTCCCACGAGTACATGAGTCTAAACTGGGCCTTGCTCCCTCCAACTGGTACACGAGGCTAAACTGTCCCTACTTCCCTCGAGCTCGGAAGACCCCCATGTAAGTCTCCACCCACAGTGCCCTCAAAGTGTGACCTGGGCGGCCTCCTAGTCCGACCTCCTTGCGAGCGGGACCAGACTTATTCCGTCACAATGACGTCAGACCGCTGGCGGAAGTCAATTCGCCAATCTTCCCCAATAAGATGGTGAATCCACTGAGGTCGCTCACATCGCGGCAGACGCAGAGTTGCTCAAATCACAACAAACCCCCACTGCCAGGTTAACACTTAACCTACAGCTAGAACCAGCTCGTCAATCCTCCCCGATAGGAGGGTGAGTTCTCCAGAGTCGCTCACATCGCGGCAAACTGTTCGGCTATGTTAACTACCACCTTTAACCGAATCAGCTTATCAGTCTCCCTCAATGAGATAATAAGACCTCATAGTTGCTCCGATCGCAACAAAACTTTATCAGGTTAATGATTACCTCAGATGACTGGCGCCGCTATCCCTACAGATAGCACAACCTAAGTAATGACTTACCATGCGACGTGTCATTACTTCGGTCGATAGTCACACTCCTACGTCCCTGAACTATTTGACCTATTCCAGATATCCTAACATTCCCTTAGGATGGCTGATGGGTAGTGGCCTACCATGCGATGGCTCCTACAACAATCGGTCATCACATTCCCACATCCCTGAACGATTCGATTATCGCCTGCGTCATCACCCTCACGGACGATGACAACTGTCAAGGGCGGCCCGACGGGCGTCACGTCCGACGGTTCCTCCAAATGACAACCCACCGACTGGCGAGTCAAAGATTAGGGATATCGGTTGATCGCATGCACGAGCAGCCATTCCTGGCCTCGCGCCAAGGGTTACCCCCTTGGTCCCACTTGAGTTGCAACGCGAAAGTCGGGGTTGACCCGACCCCACGTCGCAGACAGCCAAAAGCAGAGCAAAGGCCAAATGGCCAAGTCCAAAATAGGTTCGCCAGAGAAGGCATGAGCAGCCCTACTCAAATGCCAAATAGCGCATGCGAATTCAACCTAAAGACGAAACAAGCCAAATACACACCAGAAAATAAAAAAAATGAAAGATGAAGAAACTGTGCGAAACAAAGGCAGAAGCAAACCAAAGGCCATTACGGGCCAAAATTTACATGCATAAGTTTTTGTAGTTACGATGCGCGCGGCATCAACTGAGTTACAAAAAAAAACGGAAGAACAGAAGTGGGCGCTACAGGAGCTTCAACAGGCTGAAGGCAGCGATTTTGGCTTTGACCGCCGAAAGGTCCGCCGCACGCTGGGCCTTCGCCGCCTCCTCCTGCTTCTGCCGTAGCTGGACGAAGGTGGCCTCACCGTCCTCTTCCTCCTGGCGGAGGAGCTAAAGCGCCCGGTCCACCTCCCCAACAGCGCAGCAGATTCTCCTGTTCTCCCGTTCAAGCTCCCGCAGCCTCACCTCACCGCGAAGGGACCCTGCGTCTTCGAAGAAGGCGGTGTCTGTATAGGCATCCATCTTGGTCAACACCGCCTGGTGCTGTTTGCGCAGACGCTTAAGGTCGGCCTCCTTAGCCTGGATCCGCTTCGCCCGCTCCTCACGCTCGAGCATGAGGCGCATCGAGAAAGGCGGTGGCGCGTTCGAAGTGTCATCGTGTACCAGGGCCTCGAGACGGTACATCCACCCCTCTACGCGACCAAGCTCCCGCTCACACCGCCGTGCGAGCGAGGTACCGCCCACGCAGCGGACCGCCCTTAGACCCACCTCCATGAGGGAAAGCGCTTCGTAGTACCTCTCGGCACCCTTGCCAACCGCGATAGCGATTCTGTGTACCAAACCCTCCAACCTCTGGAGGGCCTCGAACGCGGGGTGAGACGTGGGGTCTGGGGCAGAAGACCCCTAGACCGAACTCACGGGGGAAGCGGGCGGAGCACCGACGTCGACGGCGGTGGAAGAGGAGCCGGCGCCCTCGGAGGAGCTATGATCAGATGCGGAGGCCACGGAGGGTTTATGCGACGATTCTCGCTCAAAAATATTTCAAAGACGTGAGAACCTTGCTGAAAAGACGGCAAGTACGGAATATATATTCGAGAACCCGATGTCTGGGATCTGTCGTCCCAAGCAATCGAACGGCACAGGTGTCCTGCGACGCCTCGAGCTCCACGCTAATAAAGGCCATTCCTCTCGGGACCCCCAAACGGACAGATCGGATTGAGCCCAAGAGGCGAGACGTCCCGTCGCCTCACCATTAATGAGCATTTAAAAAGAGGCCTTAGCTGACAAGCATTTGGGCCCGCAAGCAGACGCGTGGCACGAAGTTTACCCACATTCCAGATCCTCGACTAGAGGGCAGATTCGTCGACGCTCGAGTTTAATTACAGTACAAACTCGCCATCGGTCGACTTTAACTGTCGAGACAAATTCCCATCTCTCGAATCTCGCTTGCTGCCTAAATTCGCCAGAGGCCAAGTAGGTCCTCAACGCAAACTCGCCTCCCTACGAGTTTCGCTAATGACCTAAACACGCCAGCGGCCGGGTTTAGTCTGCAACACGAGATCAGCATCACACGGGTCTCGCCTGCAGTCTGAATTCGCCAACGGTCGAATTCAGCCTTCCGGTAAATTCGCCGTCAAGTGGGCCTCACTTGCGGTAGGAATTCACCAGCATTTTGAAGGAGGGCTTGCAGCATAATCGTTCGAGTCTTAGCCCGCGACATGAGCTCACCTACACTCGAGTTGGACTAAACGAACCCGCCAGCGGTTTAGCATAGCCTTCCACGCAAACTCGCCGACACCCAAGCCTGTTTGCAGCATGAACCTGCCTGTACTCGAGTTGAGCCTTCAAAGCAAGCTCGTCACCGCCTAAGGGGTTCCACCTGAAATCGTTTTTGGCCATGCTAGAGAAACATTGAATGGTGACATGTTAAAAGGAAGCGTGACAAGAAAACACGAACCCATTGACTTACCCGAGCGTGGCTCCGGTACACTGGCGGGCGCCCCGGCGGAGAGACGGTCGGAATAGCGTCTGGGGCCTTTTCCCCTCGCGACACACTTCTTAGATTTTGGCGCCATTGAAGGATGAAGCGGGAACTCTCTCTTTAGAAATTTGTCAAGATTCCGGAGCACGGTAACTCCCAAAGGAAGAAAGCGGCTTATTTAAAAAGCAGAGTTGTCCACGTGGCCACGATCGCCCTCGAAAGGCGAAACCCTAACGGACAGGGAACGTGGCCACGATCGAATTCAACGGCCCAGATCACCCCGATATGTCGAAGGAACCGTGGAAGCGGGAAACGGGCCGGTCATAACCTGGAACCCGAACCGTGGTCGACGGTTGTTTCCAGCGGTTGAATTCAAAAACCACGGCCACGATTCGAACGAGGCGCACGAAGCTGACGTCAGGTTGTCGAATCGCAGTGAAAGCGACATGACGGAACTACGCCGCCTTAACTGAGAAGGCACAGAGCCCCACCAGCGGACACGTGGTCTACTCATGATGCACCTAGTTTTGCCCCCAAAAGAGAAAACTCATCGGCGGAAACCCGAGTAAAATCCGCAAGTCAGGTAAAGTTTCGCCTGAATGGCTCATCCGCCGTCCGAAACAGGCGACTTGCCCGAAATCCTGAAACCAGCAAGGTGACTTTGGTTAAACCCGCGCCCCAAGCGGCTAAGGGTCAGGGTGGAAATTTTAGCATTAAGCCTAAGAGAAACTACTCAACAACTCATCATACTAAGGGGAATAGTATGGCTAGCCCGGTTCAAACGGTAATCGGTAAAGGCAGATCAAACCCGTTGATAGCTGAGGGTTTGCTGAAAATCCTAATGTACTTGGTCAGCCCAGAACTTCTTTGTTCAAAGTATTCCAGACCACATGTAAGCCGGTTTAGGTCTGAAAACTTTGAAGGGGGTCTTGTAGACGGTAAAAATCACCATGGCGGACTGACGAACGAATTCACCCACGAGTCGGGACCACCCACTTGGGCGAAGAATGGATCGTAGCCACGAAATGGACTCGCTGACGCATGAGCCCCACATTTGCCCTCCCGCGCCAAGTCGCATGGACTCGCCAGTAAAGTGAATCCGCCTTCATAAGCCGAATCCGCCTGCAGGGGTCCAGATCCGCCTACGTGAGTCGGGAGCCGGGTTCTCGAGGACAAACCCCCTACTTCCCGCGATGCGAGGGGAGAGAGCACAGTGCTCCAGGCTCGTCAGAGGCCGCCCGCAATTCAAGTGAGCAGACAGGCGTCAGATCAACCCGCATGCCTATAAATACGGTTCACCTCAACCATCAGAGTCAAGAGCTGGAGCCGCCGGCATGCGGCAAGCTGTCCAAGCCCATTCAGGTACGAGGCGTCCATTCTCCCGCTCCTATTGAGGCATAGGGAGAGGGGGTACAGTATCCCAGGATCGTCAGATGGTCACTCGGTAGCTCACAGCGTAAGTGAGCAGATAGGTGTCAAAGCAGCCTGCACCCTCATAAATGCAGCTTACCTCACTCATCCAAGCGAAAGGCCAGAGCCGCCGGCGCTCGTTGAGTTGGCCAGATCCACTCAAGTATCTGGCAGCCGCTGTTACGGATACGAGGAAGGGCTTTCCCGCTCCTACGTGACGGCTCCTCGAATGACCACTCATGGTGCAGGAGGGCAGCAGGATATCCCTGAACAGTGTATGGTCATATCCCATAATTCAAGGAGCAGCCAAGCTGTCTCTCTTCTATCAAAAAGCCTCTTTCAGCAACCTTTAAAAAGGGACCGAGGCTAAGCTTTCCAAGGGGAATAATTCTGGCATGGCAGCACCATCTCCTGACTCCGAGCCCTGATCGCCGACGAGCTAGAAGATTTGAACTCCGTCAACCCAAGCTTCTACTGAGTACTGAAGCTCCCCAGCAACCTCGATCGAATTATCCAAGGGAAGCAGACTCGGCACGAGCACCGAGCAAAGCATCCTACAGCTACCGAAAGTCACCACAATTAAACAAGGAGGGCATTCCCTCCGCTTCTATTGTAATTCCGATTGATTAGTTTGTAATAAGCCATTCTTATTAATACAAACGAAATCCCCCATTCTCGGGAAAATCAGAAATTTACACCTACAGTAAGCATCCTGCGTCATGGGTCTTGAATTCATTAAGAGTTTAACTCAACCTTTTACTTGCTTTTTATGAGCACTGGTCATCCTAGGGATGGGAGCAAATAAATTTAGTGCTTCTCACAATTAATCACTCGTCCAGTTTGTTTCTACCCATTGAACCTCTGCGAGGTTAGGTTGCCACTACAGTGATTTTTCTTATGGGCTTAATCCTATCCCCCTCGATGATTCTAGGACCACTGCCCTAGATAAGCCTTTAGTTAAGTGATCTGCAAGATTTTTCTCTGATCTTACAAAATCTAAGGCTATTACATGGTTTTTCATCTTATATCTCAAGGATTTATGTCCACTTTCAAGTGTCGATTCATCTTCACATTTGCATTCTCTTGATGACATATGTCAATCACTGACCTGCAATCACAATGAATAGAAATAGCTAGTAATGGTTTTTGTATTAATGGAATTTTAGTAAGTAAATCTTTCAACCATTCAGCTTCCATACTAGTAGTATCAAGAGCTATCATTTCTGATTCTATTGTACTTCTAGCCATTACAGTTTGTTTAGTATATTTCCAGGACACAGCTCCTCCTCCTAAAAGGAACACAAAACCAGTGGTGGATTTTATATCTACTGAGTCACTAATCCAATTTGCATCTGAGTATTCTTCTAATACATATGGATAACCTTTATAATATAAACCATAGTTCATAGTTCCTTTTAGATACCTCAAAATTCTTTCTAGAGCATCCCAATGACTCTTATCAGGATTTGATGTATATCTACTAAGTCTATTTACTGCATAAGCAATATCAGGTCTGGTGTAGTTTGTCAAGAATCCTAATGATCCAATTATTTGTGTATATTCTCTTTGTAATTAAGGATAACCTGTATTTTTATTTAGATGTACATTAGAATCATATGGAGTAGAAACAGGTTGACAATTTAGATCATAAAAGTTCTTGAGTATTTTCTTTATATAGTGTGATTGTGACAGCACATATCCATTCTCATTTTTCAAGATTTTAGTGTTAAGAATTAAATCTACTTGACCTAAATCTTTCATGTTAAAATTTTGTGATAAAAAATGTTTGATTTCATTTATGCTTTGTATGTCAGAGCCAAAAATAAGAATATCATCAACATATAAGCATAAAATAACAATTTTGTTATTATTATCTGTTTTATGATATACACACTCATCTGTTTGATTAATTACAAATCCATAGGATAGTATGATCTCATCAAATTTCATGTGCTATTGTTTTGGAGCTTGTTTGAGACCATATAGTGATCTAATAAGTTTGCATACTTTCTTCTCTTGTCCAGAGGCAACAAATCCCTCGGGTTGATCTATATAAATTTCTTCATCTAAGTCTCCATTTAAGAATGCAGTTTTAACATCCATTTGATATATTATAAGTTTGTAAATGGATGCTAAAGCTATAAGGACTCTAATGGTAGTAATCCTAGCTACTGGGGAATTGACATCAAAATAATCAATACCAGATTTTTGGGTATATCATTTAGCTACTAATCTGGCCTTATATTTATTTATTGTTCCACCTGGTCTAAGTTTCTTCTTAAATGCCCATTTACATCCTATAGTTTTGCAACCTGAAGGAAGATCAGTTAGTTCCCAAGTATGATTTTGAACTATAGATTGTATCTCGTTATTTATAGCTTCCTTCCAAAATGGAGCATCTACTGATTTTATTGCGTTTTCAAATGTAATTGGAGAATCTTCTATAAGTAATGCATAGAAATCTTCATGGACCTTTTCTATTCTAGTTCTTTTACTTCTCCTAGGTTCCTCTGGACTTTCTAGTGGTCTAATTTGTTTAGAACTAGTTTCATCTTGGTTAGAACTAGGATCTGAATTGCTAGAGCTAGGACCCGTGTTGTTTACTCTGGTCTTGTAAGGAAAAATATTTTCAAAGTAATGTGCATCCCTAGCTTCAATTATGGTGTTGTTGACTATCTCATTAATGTTAGAGTTGATTATTAAAAATCTATTTACATTACTATCAGAAGCATAGTCAATATTCCATCTACAGTTTTAGGGCCAATCTTCTTTCTCTTATTCTCAGGTATTTTAACTTTTGATAAGCACCCCCATACTTTCAGGTGATCTAAATTAGGATTTCTATTCTTCCAAATTGTATAAGGTGTTTTATCAGAATTCTTGAATGGAATTCTATTTAATATATGGCAAGCAGTCATGAGAGCTTCTCCCCACAGATTCTCTGGCACACTAGAATTAATTAACATTGAGTTTATCATGTTCATTAAAGTTCTATTCTTTCTCTCAGCTACTCCATTAGATTAAGGTGTATACGGAGCAGTTATTTCATGAATGATTCCATTCTCTTCACAGAATTATTTTAATTCATTTTAGAAGTGTATTCACCACTTCTATTTGATCTTAGTATTTTAATTTTCCTATCCAACTAATTTTCAACTTCTACTTTATATATTTTGAATTTGTTTATAACTTCATCTTTGGTCTTAATTAGGCAGAGGTAACAATATTTAGAACAATCATCTATAAAAGTTACGTAATATTTGTTACCTCCTCTAGATGTTCAATCTGAATCACAGACATCACTATGGATGAGTTCTAATGTCTCAGAATCTCTATCAATAGTTTTAAAGGGTTTCTTAGGAAGTTTTGCTTGTACACATATTTCACATTTTCCATCATCTTTTATATTAAGCTTTAAAATTATATTGATGTGCATCAATCTTTTGATTGAATTATAATTCACATGTCCTAATCTTTGATGCCAAGTGATAGAAGGTTCGATATTCAAAGCCATTGTAGATGCAAGGGTAGAATTATTAACATTTAATTTAAAAAGACCACCACATAAAAATCCTTTTCCAATGAAATTCAACCCCTTAGTTATTACAACTTTATTTGATTCAAAAACAAGCCTATAGCCTTGTTACACTAACAAAGATCTGCTAATCAAGTTTCTCCTAATGTCTGGTTCATGATGGACATCCTGCAGGATCAAAGTCTTATCAGAAGTCATCTTTAGGTTGATCCGATCTATTCCAGATACAGGAGCCACATTATTATTTTCCATTGTCACAGTTCCTCTACTTGAGACCTAATAGGTGGAAAACAAAGATTGATTAGAGCAAACATGAATATTAGCTCCAGTGTCAATCCACCAATCATTTACTTGAAAGGTCTTGTTTACTTCAGGGATGAAGAGAACAGACCTGAAAGCTGTCTCAGCTGAACTAGAAGTCACCATGTTTACTTGTGACTTATTAGGTGGAGGTCCTCCCTTCCTAGGCTTGGGTGGTTCTGTCTTCTTGTAAAAGCAGTCCTTAGTAAGGTGGTTGGTTCGTCTACAAACGAAATAGGCTTGACGTTCAGCTCCTTCCTTCTTTTGAAAGTGGACATGGTTCTTATTTTGATGAAAGGATTTCTTCTTAAATGTTTTATTTTGATTTTGGTGGAAGGGACATTTCTTTTGTTGAGGAAAGGGTTTGGATTCAACATTGTTTACTTTGGGACCTTTGGGTTTGGATTTTGTCATATTTTTCTTCCTAAGTCTTTGTTGCTCTTCGATACTAATGGAATTCAACACTTGTTCAAGAGTAAGATTTCCTTGGGTATGATTAAGGTTTTTGGTAAAATCTGACCAGGACTCGGGAAGTTTGTCTATAAGACAGGCTATTTGAAATATTTCATCTAAGATAGATCCATTCACTTTTAATTGGTGAACTATATGTTCGAATTCATGAATTTGCTCATTCATCGGTTTAGAATCTACCATTTTAAATTTGTTAAAATCAGAAGCTTTAAATCTTTTAATTCCTATATCATCTAAATCATACTTTTTCTCTAGTGTTTTTGTCACGCCCCGCTTCCCAAAATACCCAGAAATTGGAACGTGAACAAGCCCGCGACGTATTAGATTGAGAAGAAATACACACTATCTTTTTTTTCTTTCTTTTATTTTCTTCTCAATCCAATATGCTAAGCGTCTGGAAATAAAAACAATGCGAATGCACAGGTCCCCGATCACATGTAGCAAGAATATAATAGACAAACTCAGAATAAAATAATACATATCACAAATGGATTAACATCCGAGACATAATATTCGGGTCAACATGCCCTTATACAAACTGAACAAAAGAATACTGAAGAGATACAAAAAATACATCGATCAATAGAAAAAGAAAGAACTACAAAAGTAAAGTGGAACTATCAAAGAATAGACTTCGACTCCTTCTTCTGCTCCATCTACAAGGCACTCCTGTTGAGAATCCTCTAGCTCCTGCTGAACCTGTTCTTCCTCTAAGTCTGACGTACACCAGAGAAAACAGGTGTACGTCAGGTGCATGGCGCACGGCAAGACCCCACAAAAGAAAATAGAACGAACGAAAATCCAATGCAAAAAACGATACGATAACAGAACAACAAAAAACGTACAACTGAAATCCACAAATCAACATGAAAACACTACTAAATCATGATAACATAAAGCATCCAAAATCGATCAGGTAACGAGGTCATGCAGCTAGCGATCTGACTAATCATCCAAATCAGAATGGCATACACTAGATGGAATTAATACTTAAAAACCTACAATTCGAGACGTAGTACGTCGAGGGAAATAATCCAAACAAGGAAACCCTCATGTATATACCATATGTCTCAAATTGTAGATAATTAAATATTAATCCCAATCTATGTATGAAAAGAAAACAACTAGCCATCATATCACAACTCACTGGTCCACGTCTCACAAGAGTCTAAGTTCACATTATCGGATATCTGGTTAACAACCACATCTCACTAGTACCTCAGACCCGCCCCAGTGCGAAACGATTCGCTGGTGCATGCCTGGAAATAATCAATAATCACTATATCACCACTCCTCAAACCTACCCCAGTGCGAAACGATTCACTGGTGCGAGCCTGGAAATAAACAATAAACACATCCGATCACTGCTCCTCAGACCCACCCCAGTGCGAAACGATTCACTGGTGCGAGCCTGGAAATAACAATAAACATATCCAATCACTGCTCCTCAGACCCACCCCAGTGCGAAACGATTCACTGTGCAAGCCTGGAAATAACAATAAACATATCCAATCACTGCTCCTCAGACCCACCCCAGTGCGAAACGATTCACTGGTGTGAGCCTGGAAATAACAATAAACATATCCGATAACATGAACCAGACCTTCCCATCCCATGTCCAAGTCAACAACTCATATCTCACGGGTCACTACGGTCAAGCCATACTCGCGATTCTCAACTATAACAGGGTATAAATGCAATGAATACTATGTAACAGTGTCATGAATCATGAACAGGAAACGTGAACAACTACAAAAAACGTAAAAGAAGGAACTACAACTATCCAATAATTACGCATGAAATCTCGCAATTTCCAATCATCATGCTCATAAATTTATTTATTCCAAAAATTCTTTTAAAAAGATTCATTCTCGTTATATTAATTCAAAACTAACCCCCTTTTTCAAAATTAACTTCTTTTCTTATAATAATAATTTTAAAATAAATCTAAAAATATTCTTTTTATTAAAAGCATCTCGTAATTAATATCGCTCATCAACAAACCCACGCAGGCAATTATTAACAACTCTAAAAATCGTATGAAATAAACTAACGGAACGAGAATCTTGCACATAATAATTTTGATAATCTAAAATTAAAATAAATAACAACGAGGTTGGGGATCTTGCCTACGAGACCGTGGGGTCTGATGACGAGGCGACGGGTTCGACGACGTGGGGATCTCGGGTTGGGGCTGACTGCGACGTTCAAACAGCGGGGTTGCGGATCTGAGGTAGTTGGGGTCGAGGGAGGCAACGGGGGTGGCTGCGAGGACGATGGCGGCTCAGGCGGTGGTGGTCAGAGCTCTGGCGGCGGCTAGGTTCAAGGAGGGCCGGCGAAGGCTCAGGCGGCGGAAGCTGCGATGAGAATTGTCGGCGGCGGGAAGAGTTGGCAGCGGGGGTTTGGGCGGCTGTTGAGCTCAGGGAGGAGAGGGTACAGGCTGAGGGCTCGTCAACGGTCAGGCGGTGGTGACTGGACTGGGTGAGGTCGGAGTTCAAGGAGGAGCTGGAGGAGATGGCGGTGAACTCAGGCGGGGTTGCGGGTTGAGGTGCAGGCAGGGGAGGAGATGACTGGTGGAGGTGCTGGAGCTCGGCGTGGTTGCGGATCTGGCTGGAGGCGGACGCAAAGGCCAAGGCGGCTGGCGGCAAGAGGGGCGGCGCTCGGTGGGGCTGGCTGCGGTTAAAGGAGGCGGGGAGTCAGCAGGGAGCTCGGTCGAAGCTGAGCTTGGCGGAGACACCGAAGGTGGTGAGCGGGGGATGGAGGCGGACGGCGGTGTGCGGAGCGTCGGAGGAGGAGGACGGAAAGGGCGGCGGCGGTTTCGAGCTGATGGAGGGGGTTGGGATCTGAGAGAGAGATGAGAGAGGATGAGAGAGAAAATAATAGAGGAGAGAGAGGGGGTTTTGCGGCTGGGTTTTTGGGTTTGGTTACGGGTATTTCATTTACATTTATATATATAATATTAGGGTTAGGGTTAGGGTTTAAAACAAAAATAATTAAAATAAATATTTACGGGTATTTAAAAATTAAACTAATTACATAATAATTATCTACAAATAAAAACGTACATGTTGTGCTAATACAATAGTTGATACGAAATAGTCGAAATATACCCATATTATACAATTAAACAAGAATAATTAATAAATAAAATATATTTACTTATATTTAAAATTAAACAATTATGGGATAATTATATACACAGTAAAACGTACAAGTTATACTAATACGACAGATAATATGTAACAGTAGAAATAATACAGCAAATTATATAAATAATACGTAATTAATAATACAACGCATTATACAAAAAAAATACGTAATAATAATAATAATATCACGTATTATCCAAAATGATACGTAATAGTATAAGTAACTCAACGGATAAATTCTAGAAATTTTTTACTGCATTAAATAAATTTATAAATATTTAAATCATTTAAATAAATATAAAACTTAGACTTTAAATCATAAAAAAATTGTAGAAATTCGAGAAAAATATAAATACTCTTCCAAAAATAATAATTAAATATTTAAAATACTAGAAAATTATTTTAACTAATATCAAAATTTCACGGTCCTTACAGTTTTCCACAGAACTTTAGCATTAGTGATAGTATAATATATATCATATAACCTATCAGATAAGGCTCCTAAGATTCTATGTAGACAATGATATTCTATTTCTTGAGGTGTTCTCAGGATAGGAATGGAATCTGTGGAGGAAGATGAGGAAGATTGCCTAGCAACTGGTCTAGATGAACATGGATTGTCTAGTTCTATGGCTGTTATTAGATTTAGAGTTGTTAGCCAAAATCTTATTTGGTTTTGCCAACGACAGAAATTGTTCCCATCAAACTTCTCTGGTTTAGCCGACATAATTTTACTTGTAGCCATAATCTGATGATGAATGAATAATTTTGTTATTATAATGCAACAGATGTGATTTAAACATTCAAACAACAGAATCAAGTGTAACATGTCAGTTTTATAAGATGTAGATTGTATTAACATAACAAACATAATACGAAACATAATACTAAAGATGCTAAATATGATATTATTCTAAACAGCTCAATTAGATTCTTGGATTGTTAGGAATATTAGCTGTTTAGACAAATATTAACGTAAATTTTAAATAGTTGATTATTAAATCAGATAATATCTGATCACTATTGTAACTCAAAAATAAAATTGAAACAAAAGAAAATAAATGAAAGTTAGAAATACAGCCTGATGGTCGAGGCGTGCAAGGCACTATCCCAAGAATCTAATTGCCCCCTCTCGTACAGGGCTACGTGACAAAAGTACTCGGAGATACAATGACCCTCGATCAGACGACCACCTTCTCATCGGCACAAGCTTCAAGAAGGCTTTGCGAATTCTTCTCGACTTTCAGGGAACCAACAATGATTTAACAGCAAGAACACGAAGATGAAGAACAAAGAAGAGGAGAGAAAATGTAGTGTTTTTTCATTGTATTCAAACTCTTGCAGGTTTAGGTCCTTTTATAGGGGAAAAACAACAGTTATTCATAAATTCACAATTAATATATTTTTTAATTACTAGCCCATTTATCACGTTTTTAATCACGTTAATAAATCTTAGCTGTTAAAAAATATTTCCGTTATAAACTAAATCCGTAAAATATTTATCACGTTTCCGTTACAAAATATTTCAGTTACAAAATAAATCCGCAAAATATTTATCACATTTTCGTTACAAAATATTTCTATTAATCACGTTTTTAATCTGCATCATATTAATTATGCTTTAGTTATTCCAATTAGCAAAAACAAAATATAGCAGGTTAAGAGCCCCTCAATCAGGAGCTGCATTCGTGTCCACAGGTTGTGTGCGCGCACCACCCGACCCGACCCGAACCCGAGCCCGACCCAGTCAGCGTGCGCATGTGTGGTATGGAGCATAACCTTTGTTTTCTTCTAGGCATAAGAGAGAAGGGAAATGCTTATAATCACCCTTCCTTCCTATTCCATTTCCTATGTGGGACTAAACTTTCTCACTACAATGTCAAGTTTTAAGTTACACTTTATTATAACTCCAACATGTATTAGCTTCCCAACGCATGCATGATTGACTAGATATCAAGCTGACCCTGAAGGGAGGGAAAGAAGCCATGTCTACGAATTTTTTGGCTCGACCTACAACGGGAAGAACAGCCAGGGCTTCCATCGCCTCTTTGCTAAATCGAAGAATGGAAAAACGCACTTAATTACTTATGATGAAATCGACCAAAAAATGACACTGTTTATGCTAATAAATATTTATTTTATTGCTCATTGAATTATAGTATAATTCTCAATACTACTTAGTAATATATTATTCTATTTATACTAGTATTTTAAATATTTTATTATAATTCATAAATAGTTATTGTAGTAATTTAATTGGTTGCTACTAATAATTGTATATACTTATTTTATAAATATTTTATTATAATATTTTTAAACAATTAATAGTCATAATATTATTAATAATTATAATTACCTAGGAAGGTGAGAATGTGCATAATTAATAAGAGTTTATATTTATTTAATGAAAGATTTATTAGAGATAATGTCATAGTTAGAATTTATCAAAAATTGAGAGGGTAAAAAAGAAAATTAAAAGTTCTAACACCTCAATCCTCTTTTTATAGCAGCATAGTTTTTTTCTAATTTCTTTTTTCTTTTCAATTTTTTTGCTAAATTAGTATATCTACTTCTTTATTACTAAAGGAGAACAACAAAACATGTAATATGAACAGTAACCTAAGATTATAAACAATGAAAAAAATTAAATGAATAACCAACCCACATTCTCCCACGTTTCCCCCATATCCGGTGCGGTCTTCCCTTTCCTCATTTTCTTTAAATCTCCGCTTCGTCTTCTTCAACTTCAAACATCGCGTTCTGCCTTGAGAACTCAAGCTCCGTTGTGGTTTCCCTTTCCCCATTTCATCTTCTTCCCTCTTCAAAAAATTCTCATCTCATCTTCTTCCCTCTTCAACAATCCTGACCCCAATCACATTAGCATCATACTTTTCCTCAGCGACAATGTTGACATTAGTATCAAATCTCCTCCGTCCTCAACCGAGTCCAGCGCCGCTGCCTCCTCTTCAATCGGTAACATTCTCTCTCTCCCTCTCTGAAAATTTCTCGCCCTAAAAATGTTTTGATTTTGTTCCAAATCGCCTCTACTGCAATTCTTTGTACCCTGGTTTGGACTCGAATCGATCCGATTTGAAAATCAAACATGGGGTTATCTAGGGTTCATTCTAAATCTAGGGGTTCCTCCATCGAAACAAGGGGAGGTTTCAAACCCTAGAAGGTACATAGATAAGAGGCATCAACCGAGAGATCTCAATCTTATCCCCTTTTGTTCTTCAGTTTACTGCATTAAGTTCACAGAGGCTCCTCGGTCTTATCCCCTTTTACTTAAGTCTATTCCCAAAGGCTCCAACTAATATTGTTTGCAGAAGTGTAAGAGTGCTCATCAAAATTTCATTTTTATTAGCTTTATGCAGAGTCACTATTATGCTTTCAAGGAGGATCTCCATATATTTACACTCTTTATGGATTAGGTGAACTCCCCCAAGTTTGAACTCATAAATTTTCTTCTTCCATTGATTAGATTTTGACAAAATTTTAGATGTCTTATGCATCCATTGATTTGTCCTTTGCGGAGATTTGCTCGCTTAAGTGTTGTTTACGGTGGTACCTATATGCTTAACAAACCAGAATGCAAGGTAAGAAAATCAGTTGCTAAGAGGGAAATTGAAAGAAAAGGGCAATTTTTTATGCATACTAATAATCTAAAATTTTGAAATCAATTTTTATGTGGTTATTGGTGATCTTTTGTGCGCAGATTAGACAATGCTTCATTGATGATGATGATAATGATGATGTTTACAGATTTAGTAGGACATAAAACAAATTTAGTCGCATAGATGGGTCTGTCTGGGTTTTAAGGGTTAGACATCGGATTCTTTAAGATGTTGTTCAGATCTCTCTATTTTTTTTGGAGTTAGATTTTGAACTTACGATTTCTTTATTGTAGAGCCAAATTCAATGGAAGAAGAACTTACATAAGAAAAAAGCAGATTTTTTGAATGTCTTTATATGAATATCCTCATTGGGCGATTGATAGGAATAACAAACATATGTGGAGGTTTTTTTTGGGCGGGATCTGAAGATACTAAATGAGCTTCTAATCATGTTAAATGGGGGGAAATGTGCAAACCTAAATCACAAGGAGGGGTATGGATTCTCCACATAAAAACTATGAATAAAGCTCTTCAAGGTAAATGGCTTTGGAGATGGACTGATAACACATCAGTGTTGTGGAGAGACATTGTGTATAGTACCTATTAATCTGATGTGGATAATTTGAACTGTGTGTGTCATAGCAGGTTTATCTGGCAAAATTTTGGAAAAACATCATGTGTCATAGCAGGTTTATCTGTCAAAATTTTGGAAAAACATCATCAATAATTTTAATAGCTTTATTTGTTGCAACTCATCTAATCTTAGGAAATTGATTTGTCCTTTGCATGGATTTGCTTGCTTAAGTGTTATTTACGGTGGTACCTATATGCTTAACAAACCAGAATGCAAGGTAAGAAAATTATTTGCTAAGAGGGAGATTGAACGAAAAGGGTAATTTTTTAGAAGGAACCACGAAAATGATGATCATTTGACCTTCCAATGGGGAAGTTTCAACCATTGTTTGCTGTTTTGGATGACAGGTGGAGTTTGACGAAAGTGGAAAGGCTTATGGTGTAACATCTAAGGGGGAGACTGCTAAATGCAAGAAAGTAGTCTGTGATCCTTCCTACTTACCTGCCAAGGTATATATACTAAATATATATCCATTAAAAAAGATTCTCATTGTTAACTTTAAACAACTTATTCTTAGTCTGTCCTTGAACTTTTAAGCTGAAAACTCTCTATTTCAACAGGTTTAGAAAGTTGGAAGAGTGTCTTGTGCAATATGTATAATGAGCCATCTCATCCTAGATACCAGTGATTCACACTCAGTGCAGATTATTATTCCGTAGAAATAATTGGGACGCAAATCTGACATGTATGTTTCTTTATTCCCTTGGGATGTATATGACTTCTAAATCTCATGTACTATGACTTATTAGTTATAACGAATAATAATATTAATGGCAATAGTAGTGGTAACAATAAATGGAGTGGTTCTCCTGACTGAATCTTTTAAAGACCCTGTATTACTTTTTTACTTCGATAAAGGAGGCATATCTAGAGGAGGCATATCTCCTCTTAAAAACTATTTAACTTAATTTACCTAAGTAAAAGGGAATAAGACTAAAAATAAGCCACTGAGGATAAGACTAAAAATAAGCCACAGAGGCTCCTCGGTCTTATCCCCTGTATTACTATTTAACTCAATTTACTTAAGTCTATTCTAGAAGATAGCCACAGAGGCTCCTCAGTCTGTTCCAAGTAAAATTTCATATCATAGGTTTTGAATTGTAAATTTCAGAAGTTAACAAAGCTCACTGAGTTTTTAATTTAAGATACCAAAATTATAATGGAACGTGTATTGTTGGATCATCTTGTTTTGATAATGACAAACAAACAATTTATGACTAATTGTGTTTTTAGTATTTTGCTTTGTTTTGTTTAGTACATACAGGTATATTCAAGAATTTGAGCTAAACCGATATATTGAAGCCATGCACAACAAGTCCATCAATTCAAGTCCAAGCTTCAGAAGAATCTTTCTTGAGTATAGGATTATATTTGTGTGTCTCTTCTTTAAGCTCATTCTTCACACACACATATTTGGATCAAAACATAAGTACTTTTATGATAATATGTTTTGAACCATATATACATCATAAATATCTTCTGTTACGTTCATACAAATATTTCATAAGCTTTCAAAACTTATTTTAAGTCAAAAATCAAATTCATATGTTCTCTTAAACATGTATTTTTGTGTTTTTACAAATTACAATGATTTTCACAAACGATAAATGCAAATTAAAATATTCTTCTTCCAACATGTTAAATTTCGTATTTATAAACTTTCCTCAAAGTTTCATATTTTTTAGACTTCATTTGATATTTTTTTAACAGACTCAAAACCTCAATTTTTCTGTGTGCAAGTTTATGAGTCGACTCATAACTAGAAATGAGTCGACTCACAAACTGCTGCGTAGTTTCTTTTTTCTTTCTGCTGAGTCGACTCACAAGTTCATGAGTCGACCCGACAGGTTGAGTCGACTCATGACTGGCATAAGTCGACTCAAGAACTGCGCTGGATTGTGTGTTTTGTTTCTGCTGAGTCGACCCATGACCTCATGAGTCGACCCATGCATGATGAGTCGACTCATGAATTTTATGAGTCGACCCATAAGCTGTTTTCTGGGTTGTAACGGTAACTTATGAGTCGACTCATAAACATTGATGAGTCGACCCATAACACTGTAACGGCTAGTTTACTGTTTTGTTTTCTAATGGGTTTTTAGTCTTTTTACTTGGGTTTTTACTGATGCCTTGGGTTGTTATAAATATCCCCTGGCATTTTACTCTTACAACTACTGAAGAAATTTGTTTAAGCAAGTTTGCAAGTGTTTAAGAAGTGTTTAAAAGTCTTGTTTCAAGTTTCGTTTAAAGAGAGAAGTTGTTACACAAAGAAGAAGCTTTCATTTTCTACTGAGGAATTCATCCTCCTCATCATTGTTTCTTCAGCTCTTTGTGTTCTCAGAGAAGTTTATCTAAACTCTTTCTTATAGCATATTGATTGTCAATTTCATATTCATATCGTGCTATATTAAATTGATTTAGATTTTCACTGTTTTTCACTTTTCACACACACTCTTATTGAGCTTAGATTATCTCATACTATACTTTGTTGAGAGGTGGTGTGTGATTTAGTGAGTGTGAGCTGAATTGAGTTCTCATCATTTGTAGAGAACAATTATTGTATTTGAGCCTTATATCGAGAGATCACTTGTAATACACTTGTACACCGAGAGGAGTGTGTGGTGAGGACGGGATCGATACCGAGAGGAGTGGCGTCGGTTGCCTAGTGAGAGGTGATAATTTCGAGCACTTGAGGGAGTCGATACGTGAGGACCAACACTTGAGGTTGTAGCCTGTGTATGTACATTGTGAGTTATTGTGAGAGTTTTCGGTGAACTTGTAAACCGAGTGGGTAGAGAAGTTCCGGCTTCCAAACCGGGTGTGTTGATAGTGGAGTTCTCCCCGGGAGTGGGGAGCGGAGACGTAGGACGGAAGGTCCGAACTCCGTGATCATATTATTGTGTTTGGTTGCCTATTGTGTCCACTATTTGTTTACTTCTTATTTGTCTTATCATATATTCTTGCATATATCTAATTGTATATCATCTTTGTTAGGATATATGTTTTAATAAGTCATAATCGGCATTAATATCTAATAAGATTAGCAATAACCCTATTCACCCCCCCTCTAGGGTACTTTCATTTGGTATCAGAGCTTGGTGCTCTTGATTAGAGGCTTAATCGCCTAGAGTCAAAGTTCCTTGTTCTTATATTGTTGCTAATCTTGTTTTGATATTAATCTTTTTGCTTGCTCTTTCATTATAAACATGTTTAGCCTTGGCTATGATATAAATGCTGCTCCTAGATTTAATAGCTTCCCTTATGATCAATGGTGTAATAGATTCAGAATCTTTGTTGAGTCTAAAAATATAGACTTATGGGAAGTTATTGACAATGCTTATATTGTGCCCACTTCGGAGAAATCCAAGTGGAGCAATCTTGACAAGAAAATGTTTTCTATGAACAAGTTAGTGTTAGAATTTATGCATAATGCCTTTGGACCAAAAATTTCTAACGAACTTGCTCATTTTGATAGTGCTTATACAATTTGGAAATTATTTGAAGCACATCAAGGGAACTTGGAAGCGATCCGACGATCATTGGCGGTTCCCTCCACAAGTTCACAAGGAGCCTCATCATGCACACGACCACTAGGCAATAGCCCTAGTGAGGTATGCGAGTCCGACAACAAAAATGATCTTACTATTGATGAACTCGCACATGGTTATGAATTGTTGATGCATGATTACAAAAGATTGAAACATAGCTATATTGAACTAAAAAGCAAGCATGTTGAAATGAAATCCTCTCATGAAACACTAGCCACTAAGTTTGATTTCATTGCTAATGAAAATGTAAATCTTAAGGAATGCAATGAAAAATTAAAATTGGAAAATGCTAGTTTGTTTCATAAAAAATGTGATGCTATATTAGAGGTTGAGAACATTAGAAAAGAGCTAAATTCCTTCAAAATTAATAGTGAGTGTTCCACTTCAAATAACAATGTTTGTATGCATATCGATGAGTTGAATCATGTTAAAAGTAGAATAAATTCTTTAGATTCAACATTAAAAACTTGCATTGATAATCACAAAAAGCTTATGGACATATGTGCAAAGTCCCGTGAAAACTTCACTAAGAAACCTACCCACTATGCACATATGTATAACAAAATTTACAAGTGTTCTATTTGCGGTCGTAAAGGCCATATTGCTAAATTTTGTTATAATGCACAAAAGATCAACAAGTCTACTCATGATTGTGCATCCCATCAAGCTTCTGCATCACATACACATGTACACACACATAGTGTAAATCATAAACATGCTCATGTGTACAAATGTGATTATTGTGGTCGTTTAGGTCATTTGACAAAATTTTGTTTTGACTTAAAGAAGACTTCTCGATTGCAAAATAACTTTCAAAATAAACCTATTTTTACAAATGATTTTAGTGCACCACCCTTTAGTCAACGCAAACCATTTCATACTCTACATTGCACAAATTGCAATCGTATGGGTCATGTATACAATTTTTGCTTTGACCGTATCCGTGTACATAACACACCTAAATGGGTTCATAATCCTAGGGTCTTGGATTTAAACGATAGGGGTTATGTCCCTAATCCTATTGGTACCAAAAAGCCTTTGGGTACCAAAATATGATTGACTTGCATTTTTTTAAAGAATTCCTTTTGTTTTGTTTTATGTGTTTTGGTTGTTCTTTTTCTTGGAAAATTACATTTTTTTTCTTTCTGTTATATATATAAATATAAATTAATATGTGAACTTTTACTTCAAAGATCATTTCTCATTTTACCAAAATTTAATTTTTTTGCAAACTTGGTTTCTTGATCTTAAGTCGACTGCACTCATGGTGCTTTCTGTTTTTTTTTTTGGTCTTCGGTTCTTTTGTTGGTTTGGACCCGACCCATCTCACCCTTTCTATCCTGACCCCTCTTTCCAAATCTCATCTAATCTGGACCGTCGACCCAACGCCATAAACCCATCTCCTTCCTTCGATCGTCCAGCAGTTCGATTTCTTCGTTCGTCAGTCGATTCCTCTCCCCAGTCGATCTATGCAATCGGCCGACCCATCATCTTCCTCTAGCTGTCTTCGTCCTCCTCAGCTGGTATAATCCCTTTCTCTTCCTTTTTATTCTTCTAGGGTTTCTAAGGTTTTCTTATGGCTTCTACCTCTACCAAAAGACCTAGATCATCCAAGGGAAAAGCCCCATTGTCTCGTGACCGTGCATCATCTCCCCCTGAGCGGAGTAATGCACATTATGAACAATATCTCACTAGTACTGCTCTCATTGAAAAATGCCAACTGAAACTATTCTCTGGTAGATATGTCAAGTTTAATGATTTTGGCCACTTTCAGTTAGAACAATATTTCTCTGCTGCCAAACTTACTGAATTAATTTCCAGTCAGCATGCTGAAAAACTTTATCCCCATCTTGTGCGTCTATTTTATGCGAATCTTGTCTCTTTTTCCCCTGAAAATAGACCAAATTTTATTACTTCAGTTGTTAAGGACCGTCATATTCGATTCCACGCCGAACGGTTATCTGAGATTCTTAGCATTCCACGTGGTGACACGTTTCTCGAGGATGTCTCATATGATGACCGCGGAGTTGAATCGCTTATGACCATTCCTGGCGAAAGCCTCCCTCTTCATGGTAAAAATATTTCTGATTTGGCCAATTTAGTTGGCCGTATCATCTCATATAATTTGATTCCTAAATCTGGGGCCTACAGCCACTATTCTCAAGACCTCACTAGGGGTATATATGCCATCTTGGGCAATGTCGATGTCAGATGAGGAGATGTTATTTTTGATATCATATCCCATGGTCCAATCACCTTTCTTCCTTTCGGGGGTTTCCTCACTAAAATATTCAGGTATTTTAATGTTGATCTTTCTGATGAAACTACTTCTGATATCCTACCTTTTTTTGATGTCACTGCTCTTAACCGCATGAAAATTCCTGCCACACTGATAGCTATGAATCAGCCTCCTCGTAGAAATCCTCCTCAATCTCCTGTGCATGATCCTCCTTTTGAGTTCCATGAGTCCTCCTCAGATTCAGACTTTCCTACCCATATAGAGGAACTATCCACTCAGATTACTGAATATTATCTAAATGACCAAGAGAGATTCCAGAGGATTGAGGACACTCAACTTGATCTTAGTATGAGGCTTAGCGAGGTTGAGAAAAATCAAGTGGAGCTGAAGAAGGAGTTAGCGTCTCTTAGGAGTGACAAAGATGTTGATTTGGCCTCTATCCATGGGAGATTTGATGAGCTCGTCACCCTTTTGAATCAACTTCATCCTTCCTCGGGTCCAGGATCATCAAACAATTGAAACAAAATGACTTATTTTAGTGTTTTGGCTACTAGTATTTTGGCTTTGATGTATTGGCAAACGTTTATGTTTAAAGACTTTGTGATAACTTGTTTTATGTTTGTGTTTTTGTTAAACTCAATATGTAATATCTTAATAACTCTTGTTCTTTTGAGATTGTGCAAGCTTGTGCAAGCTTATGTTTTATGTTATTAAGCTCTATTATGTCCTTCTGATGTTCATATGACTGTTTACTTGTTTCCTTCTATGCATATCTGTAGGGGGAGCACAGCTTATAATTATTCTAACCTATGCTTCTATGTAGGGGGAGAATCCTCTTTATCTTTTGGTCTTTTCTCATGTGCTCATATGTAGGGGGAGCACAGATTATATCTCTCCTTTGCCCCTCTTTTGATGTTGCCAAAGGGGGAGAGAACAGTCTATAAATTTGTTTATTAACGTTGATTATTGGTTGTTTATGCATATTGATAAATTGTCTGTCAAATTGTTTGTCATCATCAAAAAGGGGGAGATTGTTGGATCATCTTG
>BQKN01056210.1:0-22724 GCA_022839385.1 Asparagus kiusianus
CATGTTTATAAATATGAAATCATATATTTCATATTTACTATTGTGTTTTTGAAAACATTGCATAGAATATGTAATTTTGTGAAAATATTATCTTATTAGTTTATAGACTTCAATATCAGTTTATACATGTTTTACTAAGTCTATAAAAACATTTTACAAAGTTTCAAAAGTTGGTTTATGTCAAAACATCAAAATTCAAGTATCTCATTTTTTCATGTTTTGGACTATTTTGTAAAATGATGATATTTTTCATTTGGGAAGTTCTTTTTCGAAACCAGTCTTTATAGCATGTTTATTATTATGTCTACAATCATTCCCCAAAGTTTTACATTTTTTAGAATTTGTTTGATATTTTTAAATAGGGTTTTAAAATTAGAAAATCAGTTTTGGAATGTATCAGTTCTCGGTCGACCGCACCGGTCGACCGACCCTGTGTTCATTCGTCACTGGGCTACAGAGAGTTTGTCGGTCGACCAGTGCGGTCGACCGAAAGCTCGATTTTTCTATCGGTCGACCTCACCGGTCGACCGATCTTTGTTTTCAGACCTGCTCGCTGTCGACCGGATTTTACGTCGGTTAACCGAATTCTTTTCTTCGGTCGACCGAACGCTCTGTCAGTCGACCGCCAATATGACCGTTGGACTTCAACGGCTATTTTCTGAGCTGATTTTTTCTGGGGCTTTTTGGACTTTTGCTTGGGGGTTTTTGGCTGATACTTTGGGTTGTTATAAATACCCCATTGCATTCAACTCTCCCACTAACAAGAGAAAAGTTTTTAAGAGGTTTACAAGTTTTGTTTAAGGGTTTAGTGTTTGTTTAAAAAGCTTTTAAGCATTTACAAGAGTTTGGTTTGTGAAGCAAATTTCACAAGAGCAAGTGGAGATCATCCTTGGTGTTTGAGCATTCATTCTTCTCCCTCTCTCTTGTCATCTATAGAGAAGTTTTCTTAAACTCAATTCTAGCTCTTTATAAGTTTGTTCTTAATTTCATAAGCTAGATTTCGTATTGAGTTTATATTGTTTTATCTCTTTGATCACACACAACCTATTGAGCTTATTGTATTTACATTCATAGTATAATTTAGGGTTGTGGGTTTGTGACTAAGAGTTGTGCTTAATTGAGTTCTCACCTTGTTTAGAGAACAATCATTTGATTTATATTGTGCTTATTGTGAGATTCACTTTGTAATACACTTGTACACCGAGAGAAGTGTGTGGCGAGAGTCGGGGATCATCCCAAGAGGAGTGGCGTCGGTTGACGAATCTAGGGAGAGGTTGTAACCGAGCACTTGAGGGAGACACGTCTAGTTTAACACTTAGTGGGTGTAGAGTGGGATTGCAAGAGTGTTGATTGTAGAGTTTTCGGTAAACTAGAAAACCGTATTGTGTGGTGTAAATGTTATTCGGGTGAACGTAGAAAACCCGGTTGTGATAGTAGAGATCTCCTCGAGGTGAGGAGCGGAGACGTAGGTCAAGTGGTTAGACTGAACTCCGTGATCATATCGTTTTGTTTGTGATTGCATTGGCGTTCTTATTCTTGTTTTCATATCTTATATCGCCTTTGTGTATTGCTCATCATATTGTCCTATCACTTGTGTAGATTGTTTATTTTACCTTTGTGTTAGTTTATATATCCTTGCTCATATATTTGTAATATCTAATTGCTAGGATATATTCATTTATTCATATTGCTTATCCTAGCTCATATATCTTGTTGTATTTCATACTTGCTAGGATAACTTGATAATTAATTTTAATTAGTATTTAATCGGATTAGATTAGCATAAGACCCTAATCACCCCCTCTCTAGGGTCTAACAGGTGATCAAGGCCGAAGGCTGAAGGAAGATGCTACAGTGCAAGAGCAATGCAAATAGCAGGTCGTCAACTCAATTGAGAGTTGAGAGACAACAAACCAGCTAACTAATTGAGCCAACTCAATGAATTGTCCACCCCTTTCCTGTAGGTAGGAGAGGCTTTTAAATAGAAAAGAGACAACATGGTCACTCCCTTGAATCATGTGATGTGACCATGTTCTATTGAGAGATGCCATACCTCTCACTTGTACTAAGAGCGGCTGCTTGATATGCTCGGAGCACTGTACTCCTCCCCTTCATGTCACGGGAAATGGGAAGACCCATCCCTATACGTGACAGCGCATCCGCCTAGTACTCTGACGCGTTTGGCGAATTTGTTGATCGCCTGGCTGATTGCTTGGACATGCAGGCGAGCTCAGCGCTTAAATGAACTTGACTCGTGCAGGCGAGTCAGGTATGCAGGTGAGTTTTTTATCGTCTGGTCATGCAGGCGAGTTTGGATTTGACTCATGTTGACGGGTCAAGCACGAGGGCGAGCTTCGTTCGTGCTGGCGAACTCAACTCTTGAGTGGGCTTGACTCGTGCTGACAAGAGTAAATCATGTAGGCAGAATCAAGCTCTTGATGGCGGGCTCAATGATTAAAATGAGCTTGTTCGGCTCCTCCGGGTGCGGGCGTACTCATACAGGCGGATTTTTATATCTTCCCATTGTCAAGGCAATTTTTATAGCTTACACAGGGCACAGGTTGATGCTACGGCCATGTAGAATGGTAGTGAAAGTCTTAAGACTTCAAGGTTGATTTGAGGTTAAAAAATGACTCTGATACCAAATTTGCTAGGGTTACAGAAACTAGGTGACTAATTGGTTTAGTATTAGAGGATTGAGAATGGATAGGAGTGGTGAGTAAGAGGCTAGTTAGAAAGTAGAAGAAGGAAACTTTGTTTTGCAATTGGTTTGATTGTTTGAATCTTAACTACTTCAGAGCTTGGTTACAATGCTTACATCCAAGGCTTATTTATAGGCTTATAAGGAATTCCCTGAGATCCTTAGATATTTCTTGATTTCATTAAATTTTCATAGAATTTTATATAATTTTATTTTCTATATACATCCATGCCTATTATATCTAGTTCCTAAATATTTTAGATGTTTCTATTTTACATGTCCCTTATAAATATTCTAAAGTTTTCTAGAATTACAAATTATCTTCTAATATGAATAAATGTAGAATGACATTTCAATAGCTAATTATTTCGCCACTTTTCCAGTAAAATACCTAAGTTGTAAAAAGTGGCATGAAAATACCCTAAAATTGTCTACTATTATGGTAAACACCGTTAACAAAACCTTTTATGACAAAAATACCCCTCCAAAGAAAATTAATAAAAAGATGGCGTGTAAGTATAATGATAAATATGATAATAAATTGGGTCAATACAATGTTTAAAATATCATGTGCTAATCACATGGAAGCATTCTTAGGAATTTTACCACATGCAACTAACTAAAGATATTAACGTATCAGCTTTTTACAATTTACGATGTTAAAGTGCTGTTATTTTTACAACTTAGGGTATTAAGTTATTATTTTTCTATAACTTTGGTATGTAAGTGTAAAAATGGTGAAACAATAGGGCATTTAAGTATCATACCACTATCATCTAAATACTCTCTCTTTGTTTTATCTATGGTTAAATCTCTGAACCAAGACCCAATGAAAACTCGCATCTTACTTTGAATCACAACTAGACTCATATTTTGAAACCTGAGTTTTCTTCTCCCTTCAAAATCCCATGGCTTCCTACATGCTTTATGGAGCTGAAAAACCTCTCAATCTTTAGACCTAAGTCCACAAAAGGATTGGGCTTCATGTGTTCTCCTCTCCATTACAAATCCCACCTTAAGTTAAAATTTCCCCTCTTGATCAGCCAAAAATAGATGCTCAACAATCTCAAATCACTCCAATGCAGCCTCTCATCACCAAGGCCAACATCTCACCAATGTTGATTTAGATTAAGCAAGAAGCTTTTTGGCTCTACATGTTTCTTTCAAAAGTCTATGACCATATTATAAACTTGGGCATTAGACTGAGGACATGAGAGATGGTGCTTTGGAGCCTGTTAAGCTTAATTATGCTAATATGAAGGTTGTTGATGTTGAATGATGAGCTAGTTTTACAACTTTGAGGACTATTAAGAGTGTTTATCTCAAGAATGTAGTTATTCTTGATTAATCTCCTCATTAGCTAGAGAAAGCTAGGCAGAAGGAGGCATTGAAGAAGTGCACTATTATTGAGGGAGATGCCAAGGATCTTCCATTAGAGATTGATGCTTTTATTAGATATGTGTATGCTGGAAGGTAAGATTTTGATTCATCTTTGTATTTTGGGATGAGGTTTTATTGATATTAGGGTATTCAAGGTGTCCTTAATATTTTGAAATGATACAAAAACCTTATGGGAAGTGCAATGATCTTTGGAGGTTTAAATTTTTCATTAGTATCTATAACCATTTCAATTTCAGTGGTAGAATCTCTAACTCTAATATTTCAAAAAACTCAAATTTGTTGTATTTCTATTTAGTAGCTTCCCCTTGTTGGAAGTCCAAAATGGAAGGTGGTGTTATCCAACATAGGCTGATCACCATATGTGATTGGGTGATACTTGAAGTTTATTAATTGCCTTTACATACAATTTTTTGTTTTAATTCAATAAAGAATGTAATAAGATAGAGTTGCTATTATCACACGAAAAATGTTGATTTCTAGAGAGTTCAAAGAAAGGTAAGAGCTTCTTTTATATGGAATCGCTTATTGGATGTTCTTAAAGTCCCTAACTATTATACCAAACTCTAAAATTATGATGATGATTGAGGGTTATATTTTTATATTTTAACACACCTCTGCAGGTTGAGAGACTTTTTTAATGTGTTGAAACATAGACTCATACAATGGTTTAAAATATTTACTTTAAATTCATGGCCGGTGGGAATTGAATATGAGTTGATTTGATTCCATCTTAAAGTCCCTAGAAAGTACACGAAAACTTTAAAGTTATGATGAGGATAGAGGGTTATATTTTTACATTCTAACATATGTAAGACATAGATTTGTTGAAGATTTTGCTATGGATGGTGAGAAGATTAATTGGAAGTTAACACATTCTGTGTGCTTCTATTAGTAGTGTTTATAACTTTTTTTTCCCAGATCATGTCTATGAAGTGGGTTGGTTTAATGTAGTTTGGGGCAAAAGAGGGATTCCTAGATATGCTTAACATGCTTTCATTATGTGCCTAGTAGCTTAGAACAAAATTAGAACTACAGATTGGCGGTGTACGGTGAATTTACTTGTAGCTAGTAGCTTGGAACAAAATCAGAACTAAAGATTGGTGGTGTCCGTTGAATTTACTTCAAGAGGATAGATGTGTGCTATGTAATGCTGATGGTGAAACTAAAGATTATCTCTTCTTTCATTGTTATTGGAGAAGTAATTGTAAGAACCTTATAGGGTGGGTGAATAGGGTTATTGATGTAATATTGAGATTTTTTTGCATGTTAGTGAAAAAAAGCATGAAGTGATAGGGTTTGGAGATAATTGAATAGATAATTGGAGGGTTTATTGGAAGTGTCCAGTAATCAGTACATATATACCTATCTTGAAGTGGTTGATAAAAAGTTATATGAAATATCTCAATTGAGGATATAAATGATTTACTCTGAGTTAGATCTAAGAATAAAGTAGGGAAGTCCTAGGAAAATTTTGGGAATACACATAGATGAAGCAATCAGTATAGAGAGCGTATATGAGATATATAAGGTGGTTCCCTCCTCAATTGGGCTACATCCACCTATATAGCACTTCAACTAGGATTTTCAAATCCACTCTATGTGAACTTCCACCTAAAGTTTCTGGATTACAACACACCCAGTGCCTTGCTTGACACCCTCAAGTTAGCAGCAGTTCACTACTCTTCGCAACCTAAGTACTTCACTTTGTTGATGAAGGAAAGGAAATTTCTAGGGTTCTCTCAATAAAAGATATGAGAATAAATATTCACTCAATAGCAAGCTCACTCAAATTACAAGTGAGGCTTTAATAGCTTGTCAAGTTTAAAGTAAGATGTGATTTAGTGGCACTTAAGATTATAGCTTAAGAACAAATTGCTTTGGAGGATAGGATAAAGATAGGCTTAGGTAATGACTCTTCTACTTGATGGTGGTTGAAATGCCTTGAACAATCAAATATAATGACTATAAGTAGCCAAGCATTATAATAGTTCATGAGACAAGCCAATATGAGACATTTTGACATGGGATGTTTTGACAATCTTAAAGATAAAATGGCAAGCTAGGAGACAATGTATGATAAAAGGGTTAGAGCAAGATAAGGAATGGGTTCACCAATTTGTCTTGAAAGGATTTGTCCAAGATGTCATGATTTGACAAAAGAATATATCCAAGTGGTTGGAGACATGGTATGGGTAAAAAAAGTAATGTTATGATCATTCTTCCAACCTCAACCATAAATGAAAATGTTCAAAAGAGGTTCTTGTGTTCAAATGGCTGAGGATTTCTCTCACATGAATAAATAAATCCCATAGATTAAAGTAATATAAGGGTGAAAGAATTGAACATATGAGAGAGAGCAAAAGTTTAAGATTCCTTTAAATATAATATCATATATGAATAAACAATAAATACAAGAGAGAATATTATATTGAAAACTTAGTGAGATTAAAAAAAGATAGAAAAAATAAACTGGGGGGAGGAGGGGTGGGGGTGTATGTGGACAGGCGGGTGGGGGAGCATGAATTATTTTATCATTTGTAAAGCTGCAATAGTTGTGATATGAAAAAATTCTGAAAATAGACCAATTTTGCTAAATATTTAGAAAAATCGACCATTTTGCTAAATATTTAGCAAAATCGACTTCTTTTTGGCCTGTTGGCCAAAAAGAGGTCGATTTTCAAAAAAGTGCCTTGAAAACATACGGGACTAGTAGTCCCGTATGTTTTCAACATACTAATTACCGATTAGAAAATATACGGGACTAGTAGTCCCGTATATTTTCTGGCATATTTTTGGTGGCTCACCAAAACGTATGGGACTACTAGTCCCGTAAATTTTGCAGAGCCAATTTGCCTCTGCAAGTAAATATACGGGACTAGTAGTCCCACACAATTACAGAGCCAATTTGCCTGCCAATAAATATACGGGACTACTAGTCCCGTATATTTTGCAGAGATAATTTGCCTCTGCCCAGCATACATACGGGACTTCTGCCCAGCATACATACGGGACTAGTAGTCCCGTATGTTTGCTGGGCTGAGACAAAACATGCACAAAACATGCATGACCCTCTAGCTGAGCATACGACCAAAATTTTCGCCACAATATATCATCTAACATTATATACATTGATAAAAGTTATAAAATTAGAACATTATAACACAAATCTAAAAAATACACATTATCACAACACAATACATCATAACAACATCACAACCAAAATTTCCATCAGCACAAAATAATTCCAAATGCATTATGTCTAACCATACGATAATATGTAGCTTAAGTAGAATAAATCCAACTGCATCAATAAATCCATACGATAATATATAATCTACATGGAAAAACTAACAAAGGAAAAAATCCACCCCTACCCCGTTGTCTCGGCCTTCGCACCCGCTGAGATCGTCGGCGACCTCCTTCGTCTTGAGCTTATATATGCTTGCTCTCCGGTTGTGTGTGGGGATTTGACGGACCAGCTTGTTGTGACGAGCCAGCTTCATCGTCATGCGTGCAAGATCTATCACGTCTACGTTGGCGCACATATGTAGTATCTTCAAGATCCACCTGCTCACGACCTTCATGTCGATACTCATGAGTTTGTTGAAAAGCTCTACGAACTCTCGCCACTATCCGTTGCAATATCGATACGTCCATAGAATCTCCTATGGCGGTAGTTATACCCTCATTTGCAATCCCCACTACATCGTCCAATGCGTTTATCTACAATTACATAAAAATATTGCTTCATATAAGAAACCAAAAGCTAACATAAAAATTGAAAAATCTATTATAATTGTCGCAATTTACTTACCTGCCTCTCATCTAACCCTCTTGGTACATATCGAGATTGTTGGTTGCGAATCTCGATTTCGTCGACTGGAGGCGCGGTTTGGGTGATTATCCAACGTCAGGTAACCCAACAATACCATCTTATGTAATCGACTTCCTGCATCGGAGGATAAAGCGGATCGACAATAAGTTGATGCTGATCATTCCACCGAGCTATGTATGATTGATGCGTGCGCTGCCAGTTAATTTGATGTCCACCTTTAGACGCCTTTCTTTCTATTTGTTCGACCAATTGTGGAGCGTGCTGTGTGACTCCAAACTGTCTAAACACGCGATCAGATACGTGCATCTCCATAATTTCGAAACAAATGAAAGGAACTCTGGACCGCCATATGTCGTGTCCCTCCATACAAATCAGCGGTAGATGATGTAGGTAAGGTGCGTATGAGAGGAACTCTCGGATCTCGCATAATCACGATTTCAAAACCAGTCTCTCCCATGCCCAAACTTGTAACAATGTCAAACAGTCTTTGAGCTCTTTATTTTGCATTAAAGCAACCTTTGACATTTCTCGATATAGATATGCTAAAATAGCACTACCCCAGGATAATGTCCCACACACGTCAAAGTCTTCGAGAAGTGGTAACCACCGATTGAAAAATTAATTACGTTAGTCAGATTTTCTAAAAATAGTGAGAAAAAAATATCTTCTTATCAAAGTATAAAAGTAATAATAATTTATGACCCGTCTTACCTCAAATGCACTTTATGTTTACTTGAATTGGGAAAAAGAAGCGTCTTGTTCATGTGCAAAATATATGCTCTAGCATGTTGTTGGATCATGATTTCTGATGCATCATGTGGCAATGGGCTAGCAAAATTCTCTTTTAGCCATCACGATCCTTGACCTCCTATTCATTGTCGTTGAATGGTTCAATTCTACATGTTCTTATAGCCACAACCCTTTTCTGCAACATTAACTCGTTTTTTGGAGTGTACTTACTCGTCCAATTTGCACCATCACTCCGTCTCTTTTGGAAGTATGCATTCAATCTATATTTTCAATGAACAACTAAATTGCGATTTGTTTATCCACAAGTTGTATCATGTCATTCAATTCTTCATCAGTGGTGATCTCTACCGCAATTGTTTTTTTTATTTATTGGACAATTACAAAAGACCTTAATAGCATTTTTGGCATGATTAATTCTGGTAACTCTGTATATTTGCTCTATCATTCCATCGAAATTGCAATTTCTAGACAACATGAACATTTTCCTAGAGCCTCCATCATATATAGACAAATTATTCATTCCAACACTCAATTTCCCATTGAATAAGCAAATAATCGGAATTCCATTCGTCATTTTAACTGAAGAATTAAAATTTAACGTATATAAATTAGATATTTTACAAATTGATGATCATAGTTCATTATTTCCTCTAGATATACCTCTAAATATACATATCAACTAAACAAAATTGAAGAAATTTATGAAAAAAAAAATTGAAATTGTTACCTTGACGAAATTAGATCTCGTTGGCGTCGGAGATCAAGTTCGGCGTCAGATTTGAGGGAGGAGGGGGTGAGTTAGCTTTGGGAGAGAGAGATTGGGTTTGGGAGAGATGGAGATTGGTTTGGGAGAGATGGAGATTGGGTTTGGGTGTGGAAATCGGGTTTGGGAGAGATTTCAATGGGTTTGGGAGTGAAGGTGAAGAGATTAAGATGGGTTTGGGAGTGAAGGTGGAGAGAGAAGTTAGATTTTACTTTTCTACGGGACTAGTAGCCCCGTAGAAATGGCTAAGTTGGGTCTGGAAAATGGACGGGACTAGTAGTCCCGTACGTTTTGTTTAACCACGAACGGCTGCCAGAAAACATACGAGACTACTAGTCGTGTATATTTACTAATCGCTAATTACTGTGTTGAAAACATACGGGACTAGTAGTCCCGTATGTTTTCAACGCACTTTTTTGAGAATCGACCCCTTTTTGGCCAACAGGCCAAAAAGATGTCGATTTTGCTAAATATTTAGCAAAATGGTCGATTTTGCTAAATATTTAGCAAATGTGGTCTATTTTCAGAATTTTTCCTTGTGATATAAATAGGTCATGTAAAGTTGTGATATAGATAGGCTAACTTGAAACTTATATAATATGTTCCATGTGCTAAGGTTAAGTTATGGACACAAAGAAACTATCATACATCAGTTACTTTAATAAAAGACTGCAGAGAACATGTGAGTTTGCATTTCTTTGATTAGCATAACTCTTGCACTTGTTGCATGTGACCAAGTTGATTTTGTAAACAATTGCGGCTGTCCAGATTGTTAATGGAAAGATGCATGGAAAGATCTATGAGGGACCTAAGGGAAGATCCATATAAAGATCACAGAAAGATCTATGAGGGACCTATAGGAAGATTGATGGGAAGTTCAAAGGGAAGATCCAGTCAATGGAATAAAGGACTAGTACTAGCAAATTTCACAAATTTTACCCAAGACCCAACGCACAGAGACTTCATTATCTTCTACTCCACTAGACATTCCAAAGCTCTCTGTAAGTCCACTTGGTCTAGAGTTTAGAAAACACTTTGGTTATTTGATTGCTTGCATGCTATGCTAGCTTTGTTTGCATTGTTTTCTTGCTTATTTGCTCCATTTTTTATTTTGCTTTGTATGGCTCATGAGCATCATTTTTCATCCATGTACTACCAAAAATACATAACACTTATTAACAAAATATTAGTCCACATTAATTTAGTCTCATTTGTCAAAATATATGATTCACAGTGATTTTTGCTATCTTGCAGAAGATGATGCTGCAGACTCCTATTAGAGATTGGTCTCTATTTGTCGATTAGTTTCACGTGGTGGTGAAAGGAAAGAAGTCTAAGAGTTGTTGTAGGAGGTGTTGGTTGTTGGCTGTAGTTTACAAAATAGCGGCAAGAACGTAACTCAAGATTGTACAAATTAGATGCTCACCCTCCTCAACATGTTATTAAGGAGGGCGCATAGAAGAAGCTAAGCTCAAGTTTAGAGTGTAGTGGTCGTGACGCTTTTCTTTCAATCATACGAATACTTGTACATGAAGGATTTTTTTTGTAGTTGGTTATAGTATAATTCTCATGTTAGAGGAGTTAGTATATTGATGTGGTCAGTTTACTATGTAAGCATGGGAATGCCAGGGTTACAAATTGTAAAGAGATTGATTTGAGCAAGAAAATGTTACTCGATCACCTTTTCAGAAAGAGTGCAACGGGGTTGTCTCAGTTACAGTACTTTTCAATCATAATAACAGCTAAAATTTGTTCCAAAAGTTAAAATAAAAATGAGTACAATTCATGGAGAGGGATGGTGTTAGTCACATTAGGCATGAATTGACGGTGTTAATTATATTAGTCATGAATTGTTATCGCCTAAATGTGCTGTTGGACAATTATCATTTAGGAAGTGGTCTTTTCAAATTTCACTATCAAACTCTATCGAATTATCTTAGGCGCATTTAGCAATTTTGTGAACAAGATCATGTATTCTATTTCGTACTTTTTTTTACTCCTAAACCGCCTATATCACCCCTCATTTCTATCATGAAAAAACTTCATCATTTGGTATATCGCACATTTCTCCCTTTTTTTTCCATGTTAGAAACTCATACTAGGACAGTACCACTATTTGCAAATTTTCTTCTCTCGTATCTAACCAAGATAATATAATTAATTTTTTTCCAGCATTGAGTACTAGCCTGATCCTCAACGAGGAGTCAAGGAAGCATATCGAGTCCTGAAACTTGGAGGGGTGGCTTGTTTAATTGGTCCTGTACATCCAACATTTTGGCTTTTTTGCTTCTTCGCTATTGTCTGGATGCTCTGTGAACGGCGTGAAAGGAGAGTCTGGGAACTCTCCTCTCCTGGTATTTTCTCTTCTCTAACATGATGCTATTACTTTTGGCCGGCAAAAATTAGCAGAATAATAAAGGGTCTTTCATAGAAACCACTTTTCTTTGCACTAGTATGGTAATACAGTATCAACTTTTGTTGGAAAATGGGTGTAGACCCAAACCTGTCAGCGACGAGCGTCAGGCGACCTCGACGCAGAACTAGCGCGCTCGAGCGGATGACCTTCAGGCAAGGTCGAAGATCTGCAGGCGGGCGTGCTTCGGCGATCCAGGTGAGCTCCACGATGCAAGGTGAGCTCGAAGTCGGATCCTTTCAGGCGAGGTACTCGATGAGCTTCTGGCGAGCTCTAGTGTTTGTCAAGTGAGCTCCTGGCGAGGCGACTCCACGATTCAGGCGAGCTCGTGTCGATGCAGGCGAGGTTGAACGAGCATGCAGGCGAGCTCAAGGAAGGCGTAGGCGAGCTCGAAGCTAACAGGCGAGCTCGAGCGCACCCCCCCCACCCCCCACGCGTAGGTGGGGTCGACGTGGGTTGTAGATGAGGCTAGCGACAGCCTGTCGCTAACTAGCACTAGGGTTTCCCTATAAAAGGGAACCCTGTGCACGAGAAATTGAGAGGAGATTCTCGATGCGTTTTTCTCAGAGAGATTGGCGGCGGCTTTGGTGTCTTCTCCATAGCAAATTTTTTTCAGCACGAGTTTTTTCATAAGAAAACTCATCTATTTAAAGAGAGTTCCTGTAGCGATTTTGAGAGGAGATTTTTCCTGGTGGAAAATCTCACACCTTGAAAGAAGAACAAATAATTTCTGTTGCTTCTCTTTTTTTGAGAGATCTCAAATTTGAGATCTTCTCTTTACAAACCTTAAAATATTTTCTGGTGAAATGTCAATCGAAACCCCAAAATGTCCTTAGGGGGGTTAGTCATCTAGAATTTAAAACTGGAACTGGGATAATTTGTGGGATAAATTTTTAAGGTGTTAGTCACATAAAACTAGGAAATGAGATATTTTTTTATAGTGTTAGTCAAGTAGAACTTTTGTAAAACTAGAACTGTATTATTTTTTGGTGCGTTAGTCAAGTAGAATTCTACTAGAATTAGAATTGGGATAATTGGTCATAATTATCCCATAAATTATACTACATATATATATATAACCATAAGTTCTCCTCTCTCAAATTATCCCACACATTGGAAAGAATACAATTAAAAAAAAAAGTGAAACGTCGCCTCCCTCCCTCTTGGTTAGTTTCTCCACCTAGAAAATTTCTCTGCCATGAAGTCAATCATCTGTTCATTTTTCTGTTTTTACTTTGTTTTTGTGATGATTAGATCTTTTATTATTATCTTCAAGATGTATTACTTTATTGATAGCTTTTTGACGTTAAATTACTTTATTATTATTTGTTTGATCTAAGTTTTCTCTCCACAACAGTGGTTTAGGTTAAGAATATAGTATTGGTGGTTTAGTGCTAAAGATATGCGGGCTATTTATGTTTTTTTTTTATAAGTTAGAAAGCAACTTTGCGATCACATTGATGATTAGATGTTGAATGGTTAATGGTGATATCTATTATTATTAAATCGGCTTAGTAAATTGATTAAGATATTTATAGCTCATCTGTCGATCATCTGTTTAGCGACCATGGATGATTCATGTGTACATTTCATTTATTTGCTGATTTGATTTCAGCGATCATGATGAGATTGGTCCAAAGGGTTAATGGCTGAAAAATGCTTATTTTTCTTTCTTTATGATGTTATGAGATTTGAACTTCGACATTTATGATCCTCCACTAGAAGCTCCACGAAATGTTGTTGATGCAGACGATGACTCTGATAAAGAAGACGAGTTACAGACTCAACGAGCAGCTGTAGGAGCTTGGAGAAATTCTATGGCAGATGCCATGTGGGATGATAGAAGCCATATGGAATGATGGAAGTCGAGTCACTCTAGGGATTTAGATTTTTATTTATTTGTAAATTATTTTATTATTTGAGATGAATAGTGATGCTTTATTGTATTATATTTTATAGTTATTACTAGAATTTTCTTATCAATATTATATTATTTTTAATATACAATTATTAACAATAGTAATTTATACCCACCATTACCCCCACCAAATTATCCTACCAAATTATGCAACTTCATAATATTATCCATCATTATCCCACCAAATATCCTACCAAATTATCCCACTTTAAGAATTACCCATCATTATTCCACTAAATTATCCCAGTGTCAAAAAATTATCCCACTTTACCAATTATCCCAGTTCTACTTAAAAAGTTCTAGGTTACTAACCCCGAGAACACACAGATTTGGCGAGTAACATTTCTTCTTAACCAAATCTAAACCAAAGTTTTGTTTTTAAGGGCATGTTAATCAATATTTCATCTAAATGTTTTTAAGGGCATGTTAATCAATATTTTCATTTTAAAGTGGTTTCTATGAGAAAACCCAATAACAAATATCAACTATCTCTATATTTGATCCGATGACTAATTTTTTTAGATGGCTTCTTGTTCATAAGCTGCGATATCTCATTCACATATGTAATAAAACTATTACGAGTATATCACATCCATTTACTTCAAATTTGGGATTGGTCTAGCAAAGAGATGAAATAAGATTAAGTCTCACATTGAAAAAAAAAACAGTTATATCAATATATGTTTAAATATGATTGGACTGATGACTCAAAAATGGTTACTCCTTTTGAGTCAATTGGATAACCAGTCCATCTCTGTTCACGTGCCTTTTATCACTTAGGTTTACTAAATTGTACATTAGTAAACTTGCGTCCCTCAGGTTTGTTCTGTATTTAAGCCAATAGAGCAATTATTTGAATGTGAAAGTTTATCAAGTATGCCAACACTCTGTGCTGAAGAACCCTTAAAGGAAAGATCTTTTAAGGATGCGCATTCCGCGTATACCAAGTGCTACCTTAATATAATGGTTCAATTTTTAGAACAAAAATTCTAACATTTTGCCCAAAGCTGCAAATATTCTAACATATTATATCCTTTGATCTTTATACAGATGGATCCAAAGGCTAAGGATGCGAAGAAGCCAATCAATCCATTTGCCTTCATCTTTTGTTTCATTTTAGGTAGTATTTGTTGGATTTAATCTAATAAATCTATTTGTGGGCACATATGATTAATCAATATGTATTGCTATCTTTTCAGGATAACACACTAAAGTGATCAATTAATTTGGGTTAATGGGTATTTAAATAAATCATGGGGTTATATGTGCAGATATCAGGTTGTAATTGTGATTTGTTGAGGGGCTAAATTGCAAAAGTACAACACCTATAAATAAAGGGTTATGGTCCCTAATCTAGGGTTACATTCTCTAATTCTCTTCACCCCCATCTAAGAGAGAAATTCGGCTATAGAGAGAAACCCTAAGGTTAGAAGATCCAAAACCCAAATCAAGTCCAATCAATGGATTCAGGTATAAGCTTCCGCTCTTTTAAGATAATTGTTAATCTCTTCGAATTAATCATGGCTATATGGTTTTAGATCTCAAGTTTCAGATCTAACAAGTGGTATCAGAGCCACCTTTGATTAATTCTTAGGGATTTAAGTTCTTAAAATTGGGTTTTTGATCTTAAAAATCTCTGTTTTGATTTAAGTTTTGTTCACGGATGAACAGTAATCGTTGTTGAATTTTTTTTCGGATGAACAAAAAAAATTCGTCGTGAACAGTAACATTTTGAAATTTTTTTGATTTTTCTTAGATTTTTCTTCGATCTGGATCACGAAAATTCTTTTTCGATTATAGATCTGGTTTTTTGAAATAAAATCGATGGATATTTGGATTTCTTGGGGTTTTATCGTCGGTCTCTTGCTCCTCACCGGCGCAACGTCGCTGGCGGCCTCGCCCTTGACTCCGACGGCGGCGGCAGCGTCAGAAAACCCTAGGGTTTCGACCCTTGGGTGCCGGAGCAATGGCGGCGACGGTTTCAGTTTGAAACCCTAAGGATTCGTGCGTGAAAACGTGGCGAAAATTAAGGAGGTGTTACCTCAACCGAACTTCGCGTTCGTTATAAGGTGAGCCTCGCGCTCAATTTAAACGAACTTCGCGTTCGTTCTTATGTGAGCCTCGCGCTCAACTCAGGTGAGCCTCGCGTTCAGCTCTAAGGTGAGCCTTGCGCTCAGCTCTAAGGTGAGCCTCATGCTCAGTTCTCAGGTGAGCCTCGCGCTCAGCTCTAAGGTGAGCCTCGCGCTCAATTTAAGTCGAACCTCGCGTTCAATTTTTAAACGAACCTCACGTTCGTTCTCAAATCGAACCTCGCGTTCAAAGTTTAAACGAACCTCGCGTTCGTTCTGTGGTCATTTTTAACGAACCTCACGTTCGTTCTCAAGTTGAACTCTGCGTTCATTTTCAGACGAACCTCGCGTTCGTGCTTAAGTGACTCTTGTACTCAATACAGTCGAACCTTGCGTTTGAAGTCAAGCGAACTTCGTGTTCACTATGGTTAAGCCTTGGCTTTTTATGGGTCCACTTTGGTATACTTAATTTATTAAGTTATGGACCCTAATTAAGCTATGAGACCCCAATTAAGTTTTTTGGAAATTCAATTGATTTAAATTAAATTTTTTTAATTTAAATCTAATTTGGTAGCTAATCAATTATTTAATTCAAATATTATGATACTAAGGTATTAAGGTTGTCTCTCACTCCAATTGTTTAATTAAAACAAGAAGTTGCCAAAGTAACCTCTCTTGTGTAGATTGTTCATGAGGAATGTGAGATGTTTGTGTGTATGCTTTCGTGTAAATATTTAATCGGCCCAACGGAAGGTTAATATTTATTTAGACTGTATACACATCTGCGGTGATAAACGTGTGACAATTATAAGGTTTACATGTGAATAATGAACCGATCCAAAGATAGTTTCATTATTTGACATGAGTTATTATCAATGTTTGATCATTGCAACAATGTATCACTTACAAGTTAATATTACTGTCCAAAGACTTGATATTAATGTCGTGCCAGATATCTTGAGATAAGATTTGTCATTATTTGAATTTTATTGATTACTAATTATGGTTATTGATGTGAGCACCCTTTTTGTTTTATTTCAGCTAATGCATCTGCTGCAACAATTTTTGCTAACATCAACTCAATTCCCATGCTAAATGGGACAAACTTCAAGGTTTGGAAAGAGAACATATTAATTGTTCTTGGCTGCATGGATCTAGACTTTGCATTAAGAATTAAACAACCCCAACCTCTTAATGCGGATAGCACTCCTGATACAAAGAAGGAATATGAGAAATGGGAGCGTTCAAATCGCATGAGTCTTATTATCATTAAGCGCAGCGTTCCGGAAACCTTCAGGGGCATAGAATCCGAAGGGATTACTAAGGCTAAAGATTTCCTTGCCGAAATTGAGAATCGTTTTGCGAAAAACGATAAGGTAGAAACAAGCACGCTTTTAGCTCGCTTGATTTCGATGAAGTATAAGGGCAAATGAAATATCAGGGAGTACATTATGGAAATGTCTCATATTGCTTCAAAGCTTATTGTACTTAAACTTGATCTTTGTGATGAGTTATTAGTGCATCTGGTTCTGCTGTCTCCTACACAATTCAATCAGTTCAAGGTCAGTTATAACTGCCAAAAGGAGAAATGAACTCTAAATGAGCTCATTTCATACTGTGTGCAAGAGGAAGACAGGTTGAAGCAAGATAAGACAGAAAGTGCTCATTTGGCCTATGCCTCTAAGGATAAGGGCAAGAAAAGAAAGAATGATAATGAAGCTGCTAAGGGTCCAGTTCAGAAGAAACAACATAAGGATAATCAGGGTTGTTTCTTCTGTAAGAAGCCTAGACATGTAAAGAAGGACTGTACAAAATATCACGCCTGGCGTGATAATAAGAGTACGTTCTTACTTTGGTCTGTTCTGAGGTTAATTTAGCTTCAGTACCTAGAAACACTTGGTGGTTAGACTCTGGTGCTACTACTCACATAAGTATTTCTATGCAGGGTTGCCTGAGCTACCGAAAGCCAAGTGATGTTGAAAGACACATCTTTGTGGGCGACGGTCAATCGGTAGATGTGGAAGCAATTGGGCATTTTAGGCTACTATTAGGAACTGGTTCTTATTTGGACTTAAAAGATACTTTTGTAGTACCATCTTTTAGACGGAATTTGATTTCAGTTTCTGTATTGGACAAATCAGGTTATTCTTGTTCATTTGGAAACAATCAATTCAATTTATCTTTTAATTCAAATGTTGTGGGAACCGGTTATTTGAGTACTTATGACAACCTATATTTGCTTGATATAATTACTTCTTATAATGAAACTTTACAAGCGGAATCGCGTGGTACTAAGCGTAAATTAAATAAGGAAAATTCAGCGTCATTATGGCATAAGCGCTTGGGTCATATCTCAAAAGGTGGAGTTGAGCGTCTTGTGTCTGATGGCATTTTGGATTCACTTGATTTTTCGGACTTCAACGTATGTGTTGAATGTATCAAGGGAAAACAGACCAAAGTTAAGAGATTAGGTGCCAACAGATCTTCGGATGTCTTAGAATTGATACATACGGATATTTGTGGGTCATTCCCTACGGAATCCTGGAATGGTCAACAATATTTTATATCATTCATAGACGATTACTCACGTTATGGTTACCTATATCTCATTCATGAAAAATCTGAGTCTTTGGACATGTTCAAAGCCTATAAAGCTGAAGTTGAAAATCAACTCAACCGAAGAATTAAAACCGTTAGATCTGATCGTGGTGGTGAGTACTACGGCAGATATGATGGTTCAAGTGAACAACGTCCAGGACCATTTGCTAGATACCTAGAGGAATGTGGTATCGTCCCACAGTACACCATGCCGGGTTCACCTAGCATGAATGATATAGTTGAAAGACGAAACAGGACTCTTAAGGATATGGTAAGAAGTATGATTGCTCATTCTTCTTTACCAGAATCACTCTGGGGAGAATCACTTAAGACAGCAGCTTACATTCTGAATAGAGTACCAAGTAAAGCAGTTGCTAAAACACCTTATGAGCTTTGGACTGGTCGAAAGCCCAGTTAAAGCATTTACATATTTGGGGATGTTCAGTTGAGGCAAGGCCTTATAGGCCAAATAAAAAGAAATTAGACTCCAAAACAGTTAGCAGCTACTTTATTGGGTACTCTGAATGCTCTAGGGGCTATAAGTTTTATGATCCCACCACTAAAGAATATTTTTGAGATGGGAACAACAACATTATTTGAGGATGTTGAGTTTGGGGGGAGAAATAAGGTTAGAGACATTGTTTTTGAGGAGGAATTGGCATCAGATCCAATCCATATAGTTACTTTTGACAATATTCAGGTTCCTATACCTGTTGTTGCTCAAGAAGTAAATCCGGAACCTCAAGATGACAATGTTGAACAACTCCCTGTTCCAGAAGAAAAAACTCAACAACCTCAAGAACCAGTGCCATTAAGGAGATCCACGAGAGAAAGGAGAAATGCTATTCCGGTTGATTATGTTGTATTTCTCCAAGAACATGAGGAAAGTAGTGGAATGTTGGAAGATGATCCAATCAACTTCCTTCAGGCCATGAAAAGTTCTAACTCTCAACAGTGGATTGATGCCATGAATGAAGAGTACAAGTTTATGCAAGATAATAAGGTTTGGGAACTTGTCCCATTACCAGAAGGTGCAAAACCAATTGGTTGTAAATAGATTTTTAAAACCAAGCGGGATGCAAACGGTAATGTGGAGAGGTATAAGGCACGTCTTGTGGCTAAAGGCTATACTCAAAAGGAAGGCATTAATTATACAGAGACTTTCTCTCCGGTTTCATCGAAAGACTCATTCAGAATAATCATGGCACTTGTTGCTCATTATGATCTCGAGTTACATCAGATGGATGTTAAGACTGCATTTCTCAATGGCGACATTGATGAGATGATTTATATGGTGCAACCAGAAAACTTTGTGTCGGGAGACCCAAAGAATATGGTTTGCAAATTGGACTCAAGCAAGCTCCTCGTCAATGGTATCACAAGTTTCAACAAATAATTATCTCGTTCGGTTTTGAGATGAATATTGTTGATGACTGTGTATATCACAAGTTCAGTGGGAGTAAGTATATCTTTTTGGTTCTGTATGTCGATGACATATTGCTTGCCACTAATGATATAGGCATGTTGCACGAAACCAAAAGATTTCTATCAAAGAATTTTGAGATGAAAGATCTTGGGGACGCCTCTTTTATATTAGGGATCCAGATACATCGAGATCGCTCTCGGTGTATTCTTGGATTATCACAAAAGAGCTATATCGATAAGGTACTTAAAAGGTTTGGCATGCAAGACTGCAGACTAGGAGATACCCCTGTTGCTAAAGGAGATAAGTTTAGTCTCAATCAGTGCCCTAAAGGTAACATTGAAATTCAAGAAATGCAGAAGATTCCTTATGCTTCGGCTGTAGGGAGTCTAATGTATGCTCAGGTATGTATTCGTCCGGATATTACGTACATTATTGGGATGTTAGGCAGATACTTAAGCAACCCTGGTATGGATCATTGGATAGCAGTCAAAAGGGTTATGAGGTATCTTCAGAAAACAAAAGATTACATGCTCACATACAGAAAATCAGAAAAGTTAGAGATCATTGGGTATTCGGATTCTGATTTTGCTGGATGCCAAGATAGCAGAAAGTCTACATCAGGCTACATTTATATGTTAGCAGGAGGAGCTATATCATGAAAAAGTATCAAACAGACACTAGTAGCTTCCTCCACTATGGCAGCAGAATTTGTAGCTTGCTATGAGGCATCCAATCAGGAAATATGGCTGCGAAATTTTATCACGGGACTACGCATTCTGAAAAATGTTAAAAGACCACTAAGGTTATATTGTGATAATAAATCTGTAGTAATGTATTCCAATAACAACAGGAGCTCAACTAAGTCAAAACATATTGACATTAAGTTACTGGTTGTGAAAGAAAGGGTACAGAGTGGACAAATATCTATAGAGCACATTGGGACAAATCCATGATAGTTGATCATCTTACTAAGGGATTGCCACCCAAGGTCTTTCATGAGCATACTGCTCATATGGGTGTGGTAATATTTGAGGATATTATGATTTAGTGGGAGTTTGTAATTGTGGTGCTTTATGTTTTGGTTGTATTGTCTGATCAGAATAAAGTATTCAGTTAAGACACTCTGTTATATTATGTTTGGTTTTGACCTCACTAAAGTAGGACCAGTTGAAAATAGACATGTACTGATCACATTGCATGTAATTTTCATGCTGCATATCCATGATTGATCTATGTCGTTTGATTGTATTGGTATATGTGACCATTGATGGGTCGAGTCACGATAAATGTGACGAAGGTCGCTTTGATCCTATATTGATATAGTCAATGGACGAGATTGTTCGGAAATACCTTTTCAGTGATAGCAATTTTGAGCTCATAAGGTTATACACAATTTAAGGAATCATATGGTGCCCAAGTGGGAGATTGTTGGATTTAATCTAATAAATTTATATGTGGGCACATATGATTAATCAATGTGTATTGCTATCTTTTCAGGATAACCCACTAAAGTGATCAATTAATTTGGGTTAATTGGTATTTAAATAAATCATGGGGTTATATGTGCAGATACCAGGTTGTAATTGTGATTTGTTGAGGGGCCAAATTGCAAAAGTACAACACCTATAAATAAGGGGTTATGGTCCCTAATCTAGGGTTACATTCTCTAATTCTCTTCACCCTCATCTAAGAGAGAAATTCGGCTATAGAGAGAAACCTTAAGGTTAGAAGATCCAAAACCCAAATCAAGTTCAATCAATGGATTCAGGTATAAGCTTCCGCTCTTTTAAGATTATTGTTAATCTCTTCGAATTAATCATGGCTATATGGTTTTAGATCTCAAGTTTCAGATCTAACAGTATTAAGGACCAGATAGTACCCAAGGGTATGCCTATATGAGATTAATGAAGCAGACAGAGATTTAAGCTCTCCTCTGGTCTGTGATCAATCAGAATCTTTTAGCTGTTTTTTTTGTTTAAATTTTGTCTAAGCTCTTTACTACTATGACTCGTGAGTGTTCAAATTTATTGAATGGAAATTTTTAAAAGTTTTTAGTATGTCTATGCATTGTATCAACTTGATGAAAGAATGATCAATTTTCATATATTTGCTGACTGAAACTTTGGTATCATTTTGACTCCCCATGTATATATTCCTATATCAAACTGGAAATAGTGTAGTTTTTTTGCCCGTGTTATTAGAACAATGTTAATTATGTTCCCAGAATCCTCATAGGCAACCGAGGAAAAATTAAAGAAAAGAGTAATTTGGCCCCATAAAGAGGAAGTAATTACTCTTTTATTATCATCATCATCTTCTTGTTATAAACATCACCTTCAACTTGTTCCCTTTTGCAGAGTAAATTATCAATTTAAGTAAAATTATTGCTCATTTTCTCGTGCTAAATGTTATTTGTTTACTTAAACCACTAAAGGAAATTGTCATTTTAATCTAACTCATCTTACCATAGTGCTCCCTAACTTAATTAAGAAACATTTTTTGAACAACCAAAAGTTTATAATTTTTGATAATGCAATATGAAGATTAGTGATTTGCTTAATTTCTACTTGGAATTAGTTGAGGAAATGAAAATTAAGAATTTTGTTTAATTGAACTCAGGATTAAGATAAAAGGGTGATGCACTAGTAGAAAACTGATCAACCTAGACGGAACAATCTAGACAGAAAAAATTTCCGTCTAGATTGAATCAGACTAGACGGAAATTTTTCGTCTAGGTTGATCCGTCTAGTTTGGATCAAACTAGACGAAATATTCCGTCTAGTTTTCCAAACGAGACGGAAAGGGCAACCTAGACGGAAATTCCGTCTAGGTTGCCTCAACCTAGACGGA
>BQKN01056212.1:0-17961 GCA_022839385.1 Asparagus kiusianus
TATATATATAAATCATTAATGTATACTTACATATATATTTCTAATTGTTGATGTTGATCATTAATGTATACTTACATATATATTTCTAATTGTTGATGTTAATAATCAAACCAGTAATTATATGATGGAGGTGGGATTGATTAGGGGTCGCTCGCTTCTCCGAATATCTAGTTTTGAGTTGAGTAGCTTTCAGCCTGCACAAATAACAATTCGCAAGAGGACGGGACTTGGTTCCCTCGTGGTTCCTCCGACGATCAAGTAAGTTGATGAACTTGAGTGGGAAAATGACAAACTGTGTGAGTTCTTTAGTGTAGTAGAATTGCTCAAGATCGCATCAAAAATAGCTTAGAATCGCTTAGATAGCTTACCCCGGTATTGGGAATAGTACATCTTTATACTGGTAGAAAAAGGATAGAACCGTCATTTCGGCCGAGCACAGGATGACGGTAAATAAGTATGGGATGGCGGCTGCATCAGCACCTACTTTACACGTGCATGTCGGCGAGTGGAGGAGAGATCACCTCAGCATTTAAAACAAAATGATCAAAGGCATGGTGGTGCCGACGTGGTCCGTTGAGTCATGAAGGCTACCGGGGCTAGAGGAATGATGGCGTCTGCTAAGCATTAAATATGATGTTGATGCGTTGTCAGTGGGAGAGCTTCGAGGTTGAAGTCGTCCTGTGGCTTGACCGAGAAGTAGCGCCTTTCGAGTCGACCCCGCGAGTGGTCGAATAACTGGTCGAGTGGGCTCGAAGCAAGCCGTCTTCGACAAGAGGGCCGATAAGTACCGCTCTTCGAGTCGACCTAAGAAGATGTCGACTCAGCGAGTCGTCTAAGTTAGGATCCTTGTTGGTTTTGACCGTCAATCTGGTTTGACCGGGGGCATCTGTCCGTTGCTGGCAAGGGGTCGTACTTTGGTAACTGAGAACACCATAACAGTTGGCCCTTTCTCTTTGAGTCGGCTTGGGCCAGATCTGAGTGAAATGAGAGTTGCTTTGGACGAACGTGGATGTGCATTTAAATAAGGGAACTAAAAAGTCATTTTAGAGTTTACATGTCTGACGTCATCACACAGTCTTTTTGACTGCAACAGTTCTACTTTTCGTGACAGATTGCAGGTTATTCGAGGTTAGTAGGCTACGCCTCGATCCTTGAGATGCCTCTTTGGATTCTAATAATTATTTTTTGCTGTTGGACAAAGCTTGATCCGACTGTTAAAATTTCAACAGGTGCAGATTCGGCTGCCTATATATAGAAACAGGGCCATAGAGATGGCAGTTATTGTCTTTTGAAATTCCTTTTAGAGAACTCAAAAATTTTCCTGCTCATCTCTTTCCAGCAATCATTTCTCCTTTTATGATAGCATCAGATCCTGTAGACCGATGAACTCTTATGACGGAGATCTACTCCAAGGTGACCCAGGTGCAGAAGAGGACGCTCTACAAGAGGTTTGATATCCCCCAGGAGTATGAGCTGATGGCCCCGACGAGGTCGGAGGCCATATATGATCATGGGCTAGATCGGGGTCTACTCTATTTGAGGCATTTGGAATTTGGCCTACGGTTGTCCCTACACCCCTTCCTCCAACAAGTTTTCACGATGCTAGGGATATCGCTGGCTCAAATGAAGCCAAATGCTATTGCACCTTTGGTGGGGTTCAGGTGATTTGCCATTGGTTAGTAATAAAGTCATCCTTGCGAGTCTTGGGCCATTTGGTGACTGTGAAAGTGAACCAGACTGAACCCCACTTCCATTTCCAAATGGTGGAGAAGTATAAACTCATCACCGGCCTTCTTGATTCGAACAAGGATTGGAAGGAAAAAATTGATCGGGTCATAGGGGACGACTTGGAGCTGTGCTGCTCGAATTGGCCCAAAATAAGGAGGGAGGCGCTAATGACAGGCGACCTGCTTGATGCCGAGAGAGATGTGCTGGATCAAATCAAGGTGTACGCTAGCTCTTGCCGGTTCAAGCACATGTTTGACAACTCAGTCTTGCAGACTGCTCATGTATCTATCGTGCCTCCCACCATAAAGGTCCAGGAGAGGGCTTCAGCCCTGATTTTATGAATGGTGAAAGTAGTGATGGCATCATCCGCTCCTCTGGTCGACCCCTAGGAATGACCATCTGCAAGGCTTGAAAAGCATCTCCGCCTCGACTTACCCCCTATGGATGCTGAGATGGCCAAGGAGGATCCTTCTACTGCCCTCATCCATAGGCAAAGGAGGAGGCTGCGGAGGGATGATGAGCGATTATCTCGGGCGGCGGCTAAGGTGGTCGAGACGGATGTCGTCCATGTGGATGAGTCGGCCGAGGCTGTTAGATATAGGTGCCCTGTAGGCAATAATTGTATATTGTAACAGGACCTATATGAATATAATATCCTTGTTCAAAATAATAGTATGTTATTTTGGTCAGATTTATTTGGTATTTTAATACAGATAAAGTCCTTAGAATGATACTAGACTATCAGACATTTCAGATATGATCGTAATGAAGAGATCTGATTTGTTGCTAATGTATATTCTAAAATGCTCCTAGTCGATGAAGTGTTGAAATGTGACATCATCACTTTGGGAAGACTAGTGTATATTCTATTTCTCCTTTGGTAGAATGATGATACATCTCTTGGATTATTGATGTGAGACATCAAGACATAGTATACAGGTGACTCATTAGTGAATGAGTTGACTGAATGACTCACTGAGAACATCTAGTTGATAATTATACTTAACTGTCAAATAGAAGTTCTCAAGTGATATAGTACATAGTAGTCTCTTGACTTGAGGCATGAGTACAATATCTTACATAATGTCAGTATATGTGTACTTAGACTTTTACCTAACCACAGTTCTTATTGAGTTGTGCATAACAATTCTTGTTAGGTGCATCCCGAGGCATAAGTAGATATTGAGATGCCAAGATGAGATTCTTCTCTCCTAGTATAGGGGGTTGATGTCATAAGATTGTTTAATATAACTATAACCTGAAAATCCTTGGCTGAGATAAATAAGATAAACTGAGTGTTAGTTTGATCTTATAGGTTATAAGTTTAATATCAACAAACACTAATTGAGCAATTAGGGTTTGACAGTTTTCCATACCCTAGTCTTAATAGTTTGACATGGTTTGATGAAGAGACCGGACTGTACGGTATTATCACTGAGTGGTCCTGATAAAATTGTGTAAGCATCTTATAGACATTTATCACAACTTATACCTGGGTAGTCTTTATGTGTATCAGCACATCTGTTGTACTTATGGATATCATCCACTACCGAGTTCTTAAGTTGGGCCCTAGAGTCACACCAAGCGCGTTCTTAAATCATATGAAATACAAATTTATAGAGTAATGCGTATGATTGACACGCATATATGATTTTCACCGGATACACATAAACGGTTATGCATATCGGTAAAATCAGAATGCTATGTGCTTAGAAAATGAATTCCAGTATTTTTCTTATAAAAATTAACTTTTAATCAACTAGTTGACTTTTTGGTCAACAGTTGACTTTTGGTCAACTCATTAATTTTTTGTTCATGTGATGACTTATTAATCAATGATTGGAAAATTATGAAATACCGTATTTATGAAATACTGTATTGATGTGGTATTTTCATTTATGAAATACGAACTTTATTATACCTTGATTAATGAGTCATGAGATGAGTCATTAAGGTGGTATGGTTTGGGAATATGGTTTTAGCACATAGTTTTGATTCTTCATGATTCATTGCATGACTCATGAGATGAGTCATTGCATGACTCATGAGAGAGTCATTGTTTTGATGACTCATGGTGTGACTCATAGGATGAGTCATTCATGTCATGACATATTCTTCCTCTATAAATATGAGCTCTCTTTCTTCTTTCATGGTTAATGGAAAAATAAAATAAATGGTTTATTCATAGTTGCTTTCCATAAAAGAAAAGAAGAGAGATCTACCTCTTACTAAACTTTAGCAATCTTTAAGTAAGAGGAAGTAGTAGGATTTTAAAGTACCCCGGGGTGGATATCTTGCCTTGTGTCTCAAGAAGACTCTGATTTTATTAAGCCCACTTAAAGACTTGGAGATCCACTACAAGGAGATTTTCTACTACAAGGAGCAAGAGCTAGGGGTTATTCGATCTTCCATCGAATCACGCTTCGAAAGTATGACTTTCTATCTCTTGTATGCTCTCTTTAATATAGTGATTATGTTAGATTTAATTAGGATGATCCTATTATGTATTTCATGCTCTCTACATGCTTAGCATAATTATACATACAATATTCCGCTACGTATTTTGCATGTATTTAGGACGTATTTCCTTCAGAGGCTCCCCAGGAAGAGGTTGGAGCCGAGGCCAGGTCCTTTGGTGGCGAAGAGGGGTCATCCACCTGTCGAAGCGAGTCGACCCTCCGAGGGAAAGAGCCGGTTGAGGAAGAGACGACGCGTCCCACAGGCTAGAGTATCCCTACCCCCACCATGTTGCTGAGATCGGGGAGGAAGAGTGAGAAAGGATGAGGCAATACCTCATTGGGACTTCGAGGGTCGATCCTCGATATGGAATGGAGCCTGACCTAGAGCACCGCTACCAGCCTGCTCGACATCTTGATGTTAGGGGGACGGTCCTTTATTCTCGCCTGACTCAGTCGAGGGCGGTCGAGCAGTTCTGGCTCCCTCGGGATGAGGAGTTCTTGCAGGGGGTTCCCAATGTCGGTTTCCACCTAAGTCTTTAGAGCTACTTGGTTCGAGGTACTTTGGTAGAGAAAGAGATATACGATCATATAGAGCAGATCTGGACTTTATATCTCAAGATTTTAGGGGAGGTTGCTTCCCTGAGGGCCTGCAGAGGGGTCGACTCAGAACGGGCTACGAAGATGTCAGAACCAACAGCTTCCGAGATCGACAGGCTCAGGCGAGAGCTGGATGAGAGTAATAGGGAGGCTAGGAGATCGGATGAGGCCCTCCAGGAGAGGGACCGCGCTATGGTGTAGGTCGAAGCCGAGAAGGAGGTAGATGCACGCGAAGCATCAGATGGATGAGGAGCTTGCAGCGCTCGTCAAGCTTTAGGGGGAGGTTGCCCGCCTATAGGAGTCCTTGGCAGTAGTCCAAAGCCACAATGCCTACCTCGAGTCGGAGCCTTATCACAATGAGATCATTGAGGGGTATCGCCAGGGTCTAATTGGAAAAACAAAGGTGGCGATAGACTGCAAGGCCGGGTATGACTACCTCTCGGTGTAGCTTCCAGTTGAGATGAGGAACACGCCCGATCGCTTCTATTATCCTCCCATTGTTGCCAAGTGTCTAGATGAGTTGGTGGAGGTGAAAACACTTGGAGGGGGACTCGATCTTTGGTGAGGAAGAGGGGGAGTCGGACGAAGGAGGAGACTACTTGACTCCTCCACCGGTTGCTCCCAGTGGCTCCTTGCCTATGACTCCAGGAGCGGGAATGGACGACCTCTCTTAGTCTCCTAGGACTTTCCTGTCTCTCACTTTTGTGTTGTATATATGTACATACGTACCTTGTAGATATTCCTTATAAATGAATAAAGAGAGATTTTTAAACTAGAATTACTTTTCTTGTGCTGTGCAATCTAAATTTGAATCTTCTGGATGAATTAGCTCTGTCATAGACTTATGAACTACTGACTCGAGGGGGCTCGTCCTTTGTTGAGAAGACACATCTTGAACTTGAGCAATTGTTTCTATTTTGTTGTTTTGTTCTGATTGAGAGAACAAGTGTTAATTGTTGAGAGTCGGTCATATTGCAATGACCAGAGTGTTGAGGGGTTGGGACGACTGGCTCATTTTACTCCTTTTGTTAGCGAGATGTCCGGGTCTTTTTGTCGAGGAAGATCAGCAAGCTGAATTGCCAAGGACTTAATGAGGACGCCTAGGTATTTTGGTTAAATAACAACCCGAAGGTTGGCTACCTAGGTCTTAATGAGGACGCCTAGGTCTTGGTGTCGAAGTCGGTCGAGCGGTTGGGCTCCATGCCTTCGGTTTACTCATGATGATACCAAGGTCTTAGAGTACGTGCCTTGAACTTAATGATGGTGCTAAGGTATTTTTAGCAAATGACAATCCGGAGGTTAGGTGACTAGGACTTAGTGTGGACGCCTAGGTCTCTTAGCAAAATGACAACCCGTAGGTTGAATGCCTAGGTCTTAATGAGGACACCTAGGTCTTTTGGTAAAGTGACAACCTAGAGGTTGGGTGCGTAGGTCTTAATGAGGGTGCCTAGGTCTTAATAAGGACGCCTAGATCTTTAAACAAAGTGACAACCCGGAGGTTGGGTACCTAGGTCTTAATGAGGACGTCTAGGTCTTTGGTTCGGCCTTGGTGGTTGGGTGGCAAATGTGGGAGCTAACAACATGGCAAGTGAGCCTTGGGTTTACCCTGAGAAGGCACTAAGGGCTTAGGATTCCTGCACAGATTTAGCGCTATGAGAGTGCAAAACACGAGTTAGTTTTAAAAAGGATTTCATTTAATGAAAGAAATTTTGTATAGTGTTATTGAAACTGATCATGTTGTTGACCCCCTTATGGCTGGGCTCCAGGGATCGGCTATCCTGGTGTGGTTGAGGATGAGGCGATCGCGATCGGGATCTCCTACCTACCTTGGTTGGGGCAGCTTCCCTCCGGTCTCTCTATAAGACAAGCTTCTTCAGGTATCCCCTCTCGATCAGGACCTCAATGTCCCTTTTTAGGATAGGCAATCATTGGTTAGGTGGCCGAAATATATATGGTAGCGGCAATACTATCGAGTGTCTTGGTTCCATGGATCCGATCTCATCTGAGGATTATGCTCCTTGAGGCGCCCCTCCTATTGGACCATGCAAAAAGCTTTTGTGAGGGAGGTGTTGAAGATAGTGAGAGCAGGCCTCAACGCCGGGTCCCTCCTTCGGTCCCTCTTGTCGGACCGATTAGAGCGGGAGTCGACTCTCGGGGGGTCTCTCGACCACTCCTGTCTTGTAGGGGGCCTCTAGCTGACTTGGGTGTCGATGCAGCCACCGGTGTTGTTGCTGGCACTGGTGGTGCGGGTGATGCTAGTGATGTTGTTGGTGTGGCTGCAGCTACTACTGAAGTCATGGTCGTGAAGGTCTTCGTGGTCCTAGTTGTCTCCTTATAATCTCAGGCATCTTCCATGTCCATGTACCCATAAGCTTTGTGTAGGCGTTTAAAAATGCCTATAGGTGTCCGTACATAGCTCGAGATGGAGAGAAGACAACGAACATCGTTATCTGAGTCTAAGAGGATTATTTGTCGTCAATAAGCGCATGAAGTGAAACGACGAACCAAGTGGTCTGCATGAGTCAATCAACACGTACGCGTCAATCAACACGTATGCGTCAATCCACTCGCGTGCGTCAATTAACACGCGCGCGTCAATCAGCTCGCGTACATCAATCAACACGCGCGCCCAACAATCAACTCGTGCGCGTCGGTCAACTCGCGCGGAGTATACAAGTCAACAAGACAATCAAATACGCAAAATAGTGGAGAATATAAGTCCCGAAAAAGTCAGGAAACATACAAGTTCGGCAGAAGCGACGGACCCGCGCTGGCGCGGGATGGGACAGACCGTCCTGCGCAAGCGCGGGTCGGATCTGTCCGACCCATGCAAGTGCGGGTCGGATCAATCCGACCTGCGCAAGCGTGGGTCGGATTGGATCCAACCCGCGTAAGCACGGGTCGGTTGATTCCGACCCGCGCAAGCGCGGGTCGGATCTGTCTGACCCGCGCCGCGCAATCCAGAGCCCGAAACGCGTTTTGGCGGTTTTTGACGGTTTTTCTTAGGATTTGTTTGTTCCTGAGCATCCTAACTGATCTGATATCATCCATAAACATTGTTAATCAGTTATTAACTGAAGATAAGGAGGAATCATTCATTCTTATCCACATACCCACATCCGAAACCCTATAAATACAAACCTAGGGGTTCATTTCACAGGAGGGGATTAATTATCAAGATGAGGAGGTGCTGCCGAGTTGGAGAGCAAGAGAGCACGAATTTCAGCAAGGGCTAGCGAGATCCCGGAGAATCCTGGCATAAAGAAGGAGCAATTCGAAGGATCTAAAGCCCGTTCTTGTCCGTTCCTCGAGATTAGGCTTGGCCTTAATCTCGAGAAGAGCTACTGATTTTGCTTGGTCAATTTTAGCGCTTTAAGCAAAAACCTCCTTGGTGAGGTAGGAGCTCTGCCTAATTTTTTTAGTAATCGGATCTGGTCGACGGTCGTCCACGGATAAACCTCGGCACCGTCGAAGACACCCACACAAGCAGGAAATGATAAACGGATCTTGCGTTTATTTTCAAGAGAATTGTATCTTTTATTTTCATTGTGTAAAGGTTTTATAAAAAGACCAATCTTTCTGAACTTATTGTAATGATCAAAGTTGTAATGAGTTATACAATAAAAAATAATTTTTGACGAAAATAAACTGGCGACCACAGTGGGAGCCAATGGTCTCGCTGCCGAGGCTGTCGTGTCGCAACCGATGATTAAGATCCCGGTTGAAGAAGTGGTCGAATACGAGTTTGACCAACAGAAGTACGGAGAATACCTCTCGTCCTCCTCCTCTAGATCATTTGCTTCTCGCAAGCATAGAAAGATCAATGCCCCCGTTGCTGCGGTAGCTGAACCTTGCAACGCCCTTCCGGCCTCCAACGAGTCCGGATCTGTAGATCTGAACTCCTCCTCAATCAAAGAGTTGAGTACAGAGGGTGCGCCCACTTTATCAAAGAGAGCTCACCAAAGGTAGTGCCAATGCCTTGCGCGCCAACTCGCTAGGGCTTTGGAGTCAATTGACGGGATTCGTTACAAGGCGGATCTGAAAATTAGGCAACGCCAAGCACCCTAACAGCGGACAAATGTCCTCTCCTCCAAATCATTAACAAGTGAATGAGTACAAGTCAAAAGGACCTGTTCAACTCTCGAGGAGCTGATCAAAAAGCGCCGCGTACTGCTTGCGCATGCGCGAATTCTTGCGCAAGAGGCCAAGAAGTTGCAGAGGGAAGAAGTGAAAAAGAAAACTGAACCAAGTATGGAGGCCAAAGTCTAAGATGGCGGCCAAAAAAACTAAAAAATGCGAGTCGCTCAAATCTGACCCGTCGGAGCACGGGTCACTCAAATCCGACCCGCCGTCGCGCGAGTCACTCGAATCCGACCCGCCAATTCGCAGGTCATCCAAATCCGACCCGTCGTCGTGCGGGTCACTCGAATCCGACCCGCCAGTTCATAGGTCACCCAGATCCGACTCTCTAAGCCGCAGGTCACCCAAATACAACCCTCCAAACCGCGGGTCACCCAAATCTGACCCTCCGACCCGCGGGTCACCTAAATCTGAACCGCGCCAGAGTCAAGGCAGAAGATGTTCTGCTCCTGCTTCGTCGATCCCTTCGAGTTTCGCATCTCCGATGGAGCCCCGCGATAGCGTAGACTTGTCCCATTTCAAGATGAGGATGGCGGATCGCTTGGGTCCTTTGCACGAGGATTGAGATAAAGTTCTGATCGAAGAACGTTTGGGTCCGGTGACTGAACCCCGAGCGACTCGTCGAGCTAGGGGTCGCACACGCCCTCGCAACAATTTTAAGCCTTCTCATAAAGAAAAACTCCAGTTTTCACCTACCTAGGGGTGTGTATTCAAAACCAGGAGCCCGTTGAGATCCCGCGCTCCCAAAAGCTTGGTTCCAAACACGTGACTCTTGAGAACATTAATAAAATAGCAAACCCCCTGAAAGAAACGTATTCATCTGACGATGACAACGTTATACTAGGGGAGTCGTGCCAACACACGATAGGTTGCTTCGGTCATCTGACCGACGAGTTGTACTATCGGGCTGGGGGTACGAACAAGTCTCGGAAGAGAAATACCCAGGAAATAAAATCTCACTGTCCGTGCGTCAAACTTATCAGGGCAGTATTATCAGCATGTAGCTGCCCCAAGACCGCTCCGCAGAGGGTCTCGGTATTCGAGAGGATCTCTAACGGAATGGCCAAGTTGAAGCCAAAGCTTTTCTGCAAGAAACAATCGGCCGTTCAAGGTTACGAACTTCCAGAAGTCATAATAAACATGGCTGATAAGGGAAAGTCGATTCGACCTTCTAGTTCTGACCCCCTCCTATCGCATCATCTGACTCGGCTACGCGCAGGGACCACTAGACGCAGGGACTACCAGAGAATGCAGAAAGGATTATCCTCGGATGACGAAGCGTCAGATGCCAACTCTACAGTCGCTTCTCACAATACGGTCTCCAGCCCAGGTCAATCCCACAAAGCATTCATGATCAATACCGAGCAAGTGGCCAAAATGGTTGAGGATGCTTTAGCCAAGCAGAAAGAAGAATTTAAAGTCGAAATGGAAATGGCTATGCAGAAGATAAGACAAGAGCATGACCAACTGATCCGAGCCTTGTCGAATCAAATAGGTGAATCCAGTCGTCGTAACAATGTTAGCCAAGCAGCTAGCGATTCAGATATGGATGAACACATCAATGTTGATAATCCTCCCATTAACCGGAACACTGGGGGTGGCCCCACTAAAAACAACGATGCTGGAGGTGGTCTTACTAAAAACGACAACACTGAGGGTGGCCCCATTATTCCTCTTAAGAATCGTCCAAGCCCCGATACGAGCGAGGATGAGAAAATAAAAGATCTCGAGAGCAAAATCAATGCTCTGATGTCTGTTCGAGAGGTGAAAAGGACCGGCATTCTATGTCCCTATCCAAGAGAGTGGGATTCAATAGCATACCCGGCGAAGTTCAACCTGATTAACTCCACGCCGTTTTACGGGAAGGGTTCGCCCACGCAACATCTGATCTACTTCAAGTCCCACTTGGGTATGATCTCCGGCAATGAAGCCTTGATGGTTCGGTCATTCGTTGGCACCCTTCGTGGGCCCGCCTTCGATTGGTACCGCCGTCTTAAGTCCGGAAGTATCAATAATTGGAAAGACCTGGAGAGCCTATTCCTCGCTTATTTCTTTGATGATGATGCCGAAGAGTCAATCAGGATACTCTTCGATAAGAAGCAAGAAGATGACAAGACGATCGACGACTTCATCAAACGTTTCCGGAATAAGACGATGAACTGCCGAGATCCAATCACAGAGGACTTTATCCTTCAAACCTGTTACAACAACCTCTCATTAGACGTGTTAGAAGTTATGGGAGTAGCACCGTCCAATATCTGGAAAGAGTTGAAGGTGCACGGAGAGCAGGCCGAACACTTCATTAGAAGGAAGAAAGCGGAAAGAAGCCAACTGACGGCTAACTCTCCAAACTCAAGCTTCGTCTCCCGTGACAAGGGGAAAGCACCTGCAGCAGCTATTGACGCTAATCAGACGTCACAGCAGCAATCCCAAAGGCACTAAAAGACTTCGGGTTTGAGACTCCAAAAAGAGTACTCTTTCAAGGACAAAAACGTCCCAGTCATTTTCGAATCTCTCCTTGAAAACAACAAGATCAAGCTGCCACCTATCGCAAATCAGGAGGAAGCTGATAACAATGCGGATCCAAAGTACTGTATGTACCACAGGAGGGTCCTTCATCCCACCAAGGATTGCTTTGCTCTCAAAAATAGCATCCAAACCTTGGTTGAAGCCGACGTCATAACGTTAGGATAAGCCGAATGAGAATGGCAATACTCCGATAAGTATAAGAGTATAAACTGCTACTTCCTACACTCCGAAGAGTATGCGAGTATAAACTACTTCTCAATACTCCAATAGGTATATGAGTCTAAACTATTTCCTACCGTTGACGGGAAGTTCCTGAAGAATTTTTATATGTAATATTCTTAAGGATAACTCGATCATGTAACTGAGTACAATATCGGACCTAGTTCCGCAAAGAAAGCTGGAGGTGGATGATTCATATAACGGGAAGTTTCCGGAAGAATGCTACATGTAATTTTCTTAGGGATAACCCGATCATTACGAACAAAGTGATAAACACTAAACCCCTATTGTGATTTTTGAACACTCTTTTGCTAAGATGAGATTCGATCACTTCGTTAGATCAATCTTCCCTCAACAAACTCCTATTGGTGTTTGACGACTCACACTCTTCCACCACAGAATCCCCCACCAATCAGACTAATTGACGGTGAGACCACTAAAAAATTCTTTTTGGTTGAATCCACTCAAACTTTCGATGTATCTGTGCACTCAACATCCTCGTTGTTAGAGTCCGGATATGGTGCTCGGAATTTTAGTATCCTGATCATTGACGATTGTCAAACCCCTCCGTGTTAAGTATTTGTCACTTAACACCAGGACCCCTTTTTGAGTGATTTGTACGAATCAACACTCCCACTATGATTTATACTCCTACTCCTACTCCTACTGTCTACCAGGTCAAACCTTCCTACAGTTAGGACTACAACCAAAATCTCTTCTCGATTCCTCCAATGAACGAGAGGCCCACAAATCGAGCGATCAAACATTTCTACAGTTAAGATCGTCTCAAACCTCCCACTCGGTCAAACCTTCCTACAGTTAGGATCAAAACCAAAATCCCTTTTCGATTCCTCCAATGAATGAGAGGTCCACTTTCAAATCAAGTGATCAAACCTTCCTACAGTTAGGATCACCTTAAACTCCCGCTTGGTCAAACCTTCCTACAATCAAGGCCAAAATCCTAATTTACTCTCGATAAACGAGAAACCCACCTTTTAGTTCGATAATCAAACATTTCGACAGTTAGGATTATTCGAATCTTTTTGATTCTTGGAGTGGAGATCCCACTCTTAGTTTCACCTTACCGGATTTTTGAAGTGAAAATCCCACTTTGAGTTTCCTTTTGTGACTGAAAATAGAATATAAAATTCTTCCTTTTCAGATTTAGGAGATAGAATATAAAATTCTTCCTCTCTCGCATCGGGTTTGTCTTTGCCTCAGGGAAGACACCACTTTTTTCAAACTCCTAAAATCCGTGCTTCACACTGTTAGGTCTCATGTTATGAGCCTACATCTTCTAATCTTGTTTTGATGATTACAAACAATTCCTAATATTGTTTGTCTAGTGTTTATGTTTCCTATTAGGTATTCTAGATAAACAATGTGTTGGAGGATGGATGGATTGCGCCATAATGATCATATCAAATGGAGGTTGGCTGAATTGTGGAGTGAAGCAATGCTATTCAAGTTAAAGATCCAAGATCCTGCTTCATCCGCATGTGTACCAAGTCAAGCTTATTGAAGATCAAGATTGCTTGGGTAAATAGTTTAGGTTTTATATTATGTGTGTTAGTACTTTAAGCTCAATCATATATACACACATTATATTGGTTTCCTTGCATATATATAGTTATATATATACAACACAAGTTTTGGTTTCATACATATACATATATGTTTAGTTTCCATGTATATATATAGTTATATATATATACATACATTGTTTTGAGTTTTTCATGTTTATAAATATGAGATTGCATATTTTATATTTATTATTGTGTTTCATATTTATTGCATAGAATATGCAATTATGTGAAAATATTGTTTTCTTGGTTTATGGACTTAACAACAATTATATATATCTTTTATTAAGTCTACAAAATCATTTTGTATAGTTTCAAAACATGGTTTATGTCAAATGTCAAAAACATGTATGTTTAGTTTTCATGTTTTGGACTAGTTTTATAAAATGATGGGTTTTCACTTTTGGGAAGTGCAATTCCAAAAATTCTTTTTGTAACATGTTCATTTACATGTTTACAATGATTTTCCAAAGTTTCATAATTTTTGGAATTTATTTGTTATTTTTAAAGGCACTTTAAAAATCAGTTTTTCAACATGAACAGTGCCTGTGCACGTTTATAAGTCGACTTATAAACCCTGACAAGTCGACTTATGAAATGCTCTGGAATGTGCAAAAACTCTCTGCCAAGTCGACTTACTCGAACTGTTAAGTCGACTTAGACCAAGTCGACTTATGTCATTTTCCAAGTCGACTTATGTGCTGAATTTTATGTGTTATTTTCATCTGGCAAGTCGACTTATGTGATCTTTCAAGTCGACTTATACCAAGTCGAATGCAAGTCGACTTATACCAAGTCGAATGCAAGTCGACTTATAAATATGACCGTTGAACAGTAACGGCTATTTTCCAGATCTGTTATTGTGTGGGTTTTTGGTCATTTCCTTGGGGTTTTGGCTGATGTCTTGGGTTGTTATAAATACCCCATTGCATTTACCTCTCCCACTAACCAAGAGAATTGTTTAAATAAGTTTAAGGGTGTTTTGTGTTTGTTTAAAAGAGTGTTTAAGAGTTTTGTTTGGGAAGCAAATTTCACAAGAGCAAGTGGAGATCATCCTTGGTGTTTGAGCATTCATTCTTCTCCAACTCTCTTGTCATCTTTAGAGAAGTGTTTCTAAACTCATCTAGCAATTTATTATTTTGATTATAATTTCTATAAGCTAGATTTATATTGAGTTTAGTTTAATTATTTTATTGATACTCTTTGTTCACACACAACCTATTGAGCTTATTGTATTTGCATACATTGTATAATTAGGTTGTGAGATTGTGTGACTTAGAGAATGAGCCTACATTGTGTTCTCATCCATTGTAGAGAACAATCTTTAGTTGTGAGCTTTCATTGTGAGATCACTTGTATTACACTAGTACACCAAGAGGAGTGTGTGGTGAGAGACGGGGTTGTCCTAAGAGTAGTGGCGTCGGTAGCCTAGAGAGAGGTGATAATTCCGAGCACTTGAGGGAGACACGGGCTAGAGACCAACACTTGAGGTGGTAGTTAGTGTAGTTACATTGTGTGGATTGTAGAGTTGTCGGTTAGCTAGAAAACCGAGTGTGTAGAGAAGTTCCGGTGTAAGGACCGTGAAATTTTGATACTAGTTAAAATAATTTTCTGGTATTTTAAAATATTTAATTATTATTTTTAAAAGAGTATTTGTATTTTTCTTAATTTCCTATAATTTTCTTCGATTTAAAAACCAAAATTATATTTATTTAAATGATTTTAATATTTATAAATTTATTTCGTGCAGTAAAATTTTCTAGAGTTAATTTGTTATGTTATCAGTACTATTACGTATTATTTTAAATAATATATTGTATTATTAATATTATTACGTATTATTTCATATAATACTTTGTATTATTAATTACGTATTTTCGTGTATAATTTGTTGTATTATTTCAACTGTTATATATTATCTGTTGTATTAGTATAACTTGTACGTTTTACTGTGTATATAATTATCCCATAATTATTGGATTTTAAATATAAGTAATTATATTTTATTTATTAATTATTCTTCATTTAATTGTACAATATGAGTATTTTTCGACTATTTCGTATCAACTGTTGTAATAGCACAACATGTACGTTTTTAATTGTAGATAATTATTCTGTAATTAGTTTAATTTTTAAATACCCATAATTATTTATTTAAATTATTTTTGTTTTATTATCCCTAACCCTAACCTAATATAATATATATATAATGTTTATTTTCCCACTTTTGTTTTCTTCCCCAAAACCGCCGCCAGACCCCCCCCACGTTCTTTCTCTCCTCTTCATCTCTCCCTGTCGAGCACCCCCGCTCGTCGTCAACCTCCGCGCCTCCCCGCCTCCTGTCCTCCACCCTCCGGCCACCGCCTCTCCACCCAGCGCCGCCCCATCTCGTCGCCGGCCACCTCCACAAACCCGCCCCAGATCCAGCGCCTCCCTTCACCAAACCCAAGCTCCACCAACGCTGGCCACCACCTCCGACTCCTTAGCCCCTAACTCCGCCGCCGCTCACCACCAGACCGAACTCCTCTTCACCGCCGCCTGCACCTCTTCCCCTTGCTCCCCGTAACCGCCTTGACAGCATCCCCGCCATCCCCTCCGAACAGCCCCCTCCCTTGATCGCAGCTCCAAGCTCCGCCTGCCTGCACCCCTTCTCCGCCTCTCAGACCCAGCCGGCTATCGACGCCTCAAACCCCGCCGTTTACCGTCCTCAGCGACCCCCTCAACCACCATATCCTAGTCGCTGCCGACCGCTGCTCCTCCCCGCCGAGCCTCTCCTCCACCAGCCTTCTACCTACAACCGCCAAACCCGCCACCTGTTCGACGATATGCCAACAGCCCTGTTGAACCCCGTTGAGCCACTCAGTGATGACAACCGCCCTCATCGCCGCCCGTCATCAGACCCCGCGGTCTCGTAGGCAAGATCCCGCTTTTCTTGATCTGTATTTCTATTATTTATATCTGTTAATAATTGATTTTATAGAATAGAATGCGATATGTTATAACCTGCGTGGGATTGTTTGCTGAAGAATATTAATTATATTATAGTAATATGATAAATAGCATTTTCAGAATAGTTATAGTGAATTAAAGAATTTATATCAGCAAAAGAATCATTTTTAGATAATTATAATAATTTAAAAGAATTTATTTTGGAAAATGAATTAGTTTGGATTAATTATTAAGCGAAATAATTTAGAAAAAGATTATTTTCTGATTATGTAGCTGCTGTTTGTGATTTATAATTCTTATTTTGATTATTTGATATGCTATGAGATTATTGCACATGATTAGTTGTATTGATTGTTCCATGTTGTGATTGAGAATTATTAGGAGTTTATAACTATAGTGACTTGTATGACACAGTTAGGATCTAGAATCTCGTGTGTAGTTGACCTGGAATTACGAGAATTGGGATGAGAAGTCTTGGTCTATGTGAGCAGTTGTGATTGTTGATATATATTCCGGGCTCGCGCTGGTAAAGTTTGTGTAGTCACCGGGGTGGGTCCGAGGAGTTGTGATATGTGGTATTGTTGATTATTTACAGGCTCGCACCAACGATATTCCTGTGTAGCGTTGGGGTGGGTCTGAGGTGGTGTGATATTATGCTTGTTGATTATTTCTAGGCTCGCACCAGTGAAATTCCTGTGTAGCACTGGGGTGAGTCTGAGGGGGGTAGTGAAAAGTTGTACGTAAATGATTTGGTGAACAATCGATTATCCGAGAATATGAACTTAGACTCTAGTGAGACGTGGACCAGTGAGTTGTGATAGGATGGCTAGTTGTTTTCTTTTCATACCTAGATCGGGATTAATATTTAATCATCTACAATTTGAGGCATATGGTATATACATGAGGGTTTCCTTGTTTGGATTATTTCGCTCGACGTACTACGTCTCAAGTTGTAGATTTTTAAGTATTAATTCTATCTAGGAGTATGTCCTTGTTACGCGGATGATTATGGATTCTTATGATCGTTATACTCTAGTGATGGATTGTATCTAGCTTGGTAGTATTTAAGTTGCATACTTCTATTGTTACTACTATCATCACATGTTTCTATTTATGTTATCGCTTTGGTCACTCTTCTATTATTATTACTACTGTTGCATCTGTTACTGCATTGGTCATTCGACCGTTCCTATTTTCTTTGTGGGGTCGGGTCTTGCCGTGCGTCATGCACCTGACGTACACCTGTTTTCTCTGGTGTACGTCAGACTTAGGAGAAGAGCAGGTTCAGCAGGAGCCAGATGATTCACAGCAGGAGTACCTTGAAGACGGTGTAGCAGAAGAAGCTGAAGCTTAGTTATTTGATCTTAGTTTTCTTTTATAGCATTTCTTTCCGCTGGATCATTGTATTTTATATTTTTAGTATTTCTTTCAGATAGTCTTGTATAAGGGCATGTTTGACCCGTATTTTATGTCTGGGATGATATTCATTTGTGATATGTATTATTTTATTCTGAGTTATCTTTATATTCTTGCTATTGTGATCGGGGACCTGTGACTTCACATTGTTTTATTTCCAGACGCTTAGCATATTAGATTGAGAGGACGGGGTCTAGCACTTATCTCTTCTCAGTCTAATACGTCGCGGGCTTGTTCACGTTCCGGTTCCCGGGTATTTTGAGAAGCGGGGCGTGACATCCGGCTTCCAAACCGGGTGTGATAGTGGAGATCTCCTCGAGGTGAGGAGCGGGGACGTAGGT